>APFE031685037.1:0-15824 GCA_000404065.3 Pinus taeda | reverse complement strand
TTTCATAAATTTGGACCTTTTATCCTAGCTTTATTTGTTCTTTAGATCCAATTAATATTTTGTAGATCCAAATTATGGTGAACTAGCAGCTTGAAAGCCAATTGCACGTCATTTAGCCAACAACGATCTATAAGCATGCCATAGTATTGTGTCTCTGCATATTCACAATAGTGATTCCACTCTCATATTATTATTCCCCACTTGGATAAAGCGATGACACAAGGGGTTTCTACATGTTGACCAACCATGTAAATTGGATCTTATAAATTAAAATTCTTGTTTTCTAGCCTTCTATTTTTGTAGATATCAATTGTGTAGTTGATGGCATACTTTTTATAAATTGTTCCACAAAGTATTATTATTTACAAAATATTCATTTTCAGAATACACATAACTAACTATTGCAATTGTAAATCATTATCATCTACCCTTGCTTTCAACAATGTCCATTCACATGTCCCTATTCTTCCCCACTCTATACATGTATCTATTCTTCCCCACTCTATGCTATTCTTCCCCACTCTATGCGTTACGACGTTTCCTTTGCAACATAAGGTGCAAATGCTAGTTATTTACTTATCTTAGATATTACACTCTTGGTATTCATCTAAATAGATTGTGATATTAGATCTGAATCACTTGTGAAAATCATTATGGAAGCTTGCAACGTATCAATTGAAGGGTTTCTCCAATGAAAGGTAATATTTAATCATGTTGAAGGTTGCGGTGTCAACAAGGTGAACCTTTTGTCGTCAAAGGGTGATCCAATTTATTTCCCAAGTTGCAATGGTTGACAAATTTAGAGAATTTTTGAAAAGGAGATAGATATGCAAGATGTCCAAAAGATGAATCACGTGACATGTGTGTGAGAGTTGGAAGGAATATACCCTTATTATTCCAGATTGTGTGAATTTTCTTACTTGCATGACAAGAACCATTCTAGCCTCTTCTTTATCTCATATTTTTAAAATTTTTAGTGGGCCCTGAGATGTAGTGCCGCACTGAATATTTTTTTCTTATACTACTTGATTTTGTCCAAAAACAACAAAAAGCAAGTTAGTTTTGTCACTCATCGTTGTATTGAACGATATTCTCATGTTTAAAATCCGCTTCCTTAAAATACCGTGCATTTTTCAACGATTTGTATCAAATTTTCCAGGAGTATTATTCAAATTAAGCTGCCACTCTAATTAACAAATCGATATATTGAATAATTTAAAAGTAGATATCAGTTTTTATTGTAAGGGTTTCAAATAAGAGCTTCTCGATTTGTGTAATAAACCTTTGATCTATTGCAAAAGTTGATGGCGCTAGTTCAACTTGTAAATTGCAATAAAATGGCTCATACAAACCGAGTTGTCGATTCAGTGTGTCTTCTGCTAGTTTACATGTTACACCTTAGTCATACCTCATTCATCTATGTTCAAAGTTGATGGTGCTAGTTCAACTTGAAGATTGCAATAAAATGGCTCATACAAACCAACTTGTGGATGAAGTGTGTCCTAGTCAAGTTTACATATTACACCTTAGTCATAACTCAAGGTGACATTATGAAAACATGTCACTTTCCACCATCAATATCTAGTTTCCAATCAAATGGCTCATACAAACCAAGTTGTGGATAAAGTGTGTCCTAGTCAAGTTTCCATATTACACCTTAGCCATACCTCAAGGTGACATTATGAAAACATGTCACTTTCGATCATCAATATCTAGTCAAATAATAGTAAATAAATTTTTATCAACTCTATAGCAATGGTCACTTATTTAGAAGAAATTACATCACAAATCTTTCAAGAGAGTCTTTTAGAGAATCATTGAGTTTAGTAAATGGATGGATATTACATGTTGATGTCTAATATCTCTCAAATGATGATGGATGATAATTTTTATATGTCAAGATGGATATTGGAACTAGTAGAATGATAATGATGTTTTAGATACTCATGTTGGCATGATTAAGCCAATTGTTGTTTAATTCTTTGTGAGTTAGTTAACAAAATTTTTGTTGTTAATTATAGATAGGTATGTTTTATTTCCTGGTTTATAGTTTAACAAGAATTCCATTCTTTAATCTTATTTAGTTATTGGGAAAGCAGGGCATTTGAAGTCTTTGTCTTATTGAGTTTGTGTAGTTCTTGAGTGTTATTTTGTGCTCACATATTTCATTAGTTATACCTTAAGAAATTTCCAAGTTGTAGTTGAAAACTATAAGTACTTGTTTACAATTATAAGTGTGTGTTCCAAAACAAAATTGGTGAGAAATGGTTTGTGTGCAATTTAGTAGAATGGAACTAGAAGGGATAAGAAAAATATACATAGTGATAATGAAATTTTAATTTTGAAATTTATGAATCATGATAAGAATTCTATAGTGTATTATTTCTCTATATGTATGATTCTCATTCTTGGAATGTTACCATATGAAGATATGATTTCATTTATTGTGTGATAGAATAATATGTCTTTGTTAGAGTGAAGTTGATGTCATATGGAGAATGTAGCTACAACTTGAAGGTTTCATGACATGGATAAAAATACAATCATTACCATTTAGAATGTTGTGATAACAACGATCTTCTGTTTTCATGATGATAATGGGAGAAATGGCATGTCTAGTATCTTATATGATATGACATAAGGGTCATTTCTATGAGGTTATGATGATAACTAATACATGGGTTACATGTTGAGATGTGGTGATTAACACGAAAACGACTTTCTTTGATGAGCTCGTAGGAGCCCATACCTATGAGGGAGAATATGTAACATCACATGGGATGGGGAAAAACTCAACCAACATTACATATTCAAGTGTATCTATTTCCTTCTATAGATCTTCATGGATAACTCTTGAAGAGCTATAGGACAATCTTGAGAAGGTTGAGTGCCTAATATTGGACTCGGATGCCGAAGTCTAGAGGGAGCATAAGGACTTCTATTCTTGTGAGATGCCATAGTCATTGAGTACTAGGAACAGATGCATGCCTTGGGGCATATAAGTTCTACGACCTACGACAAGACTTGGGGCTATGGTATCGACGGTAGAGGATATATGCCTAGTTCAGAAAGTTAGGAAATAGGCTTGAGATTCCTAGGATTTCAGTGTTGTTGTTGAACTTTCAATGCCTACTAGTATATTAGTTCAAGAGAGGGTATTTGGGAACCATGGGGTAAAAATAATAATAAATAAATTTAACTTCTGCACAAAGTTCCTTAAAGAGGGGGGTATGTAATATCGAATAATAATAATAATAAAGTAAATAAAATGATATTAATATAAGTGTAATAATAATTAACGAATAATAGATACAATAACAATTAACGAGGAGAAAATATATGAATAAATAAATAAAACAACAAATAACCAAGAAAAGGTAAAATATCAAATAATAAATAAAATAAAGGTTGGCATAAAAACATGGATGGTGTACATGCACATGGAGATCCCTTTCCAACCCCTTATGATTTTTGGAGCCAATTGTTCTATTTAATGGCGTAGAAGGGGGAAGAAGAGGAAAGCATTCATTCACTCATTCTTAAGGAAGAAAATTCTAGAGGGAATAGATTATTGTGAGTATTAGGTTGGTTGAGGGCCCGTCGATGGCTGGCTATTGATATACTGAATAGATAAGCCTACGATTGGGTGGAGAGTCAACCCAAATCCTTCTTGTGGGTAGCTGTTTGGAATCAGGGCAAGGACATCACAACACCCTAAAGCTTGGTAAGAAATCTTCACTCCTCACTTAGACATCACTATTTATATTTTTATTGCATAAGTTAATAGCTTGGTTTTTTAATTTTGTTTTATGCTTAATTTCTACGATATTACACATCTTCCTATCTCGATCATGGTATATCGTCTCATAGAGTATATACATACCAAACAAGGAAAACTAAAAAAAATGTACTTTAAAGTTAAATTTTCTCAAAAAACTTCCAATTATAAAATTAGATTTATTAACAATGATTTAGCATAAATTAAAACATATATTGATCTTATACATAAATCACTCCTCAGAGAAATCCTCCATAAACAAATGGCAAGTATTCCCACAATAAAAGCATAAATGTGGTCTCTCTAAAAATGAACAAAAACCACTAGCCTAGCTATATGGAGTTAGTGGTCTTTAATCTGTGTGGCCCAAAGGAATTATGTTTGGATATCTAAGAGAATTATACGATGGATATCATTAAGATGGAACTAAAAATGAGATTTATTATAAAACATTACATGTGAGATGTGTTATCATAGTGCTAGTGTTAGCAAGGTGACTTGAAAGTTATTGTTCTTATGGGGGACAAATGTGGGGGTGGATGTATTCCTATGAGTAGGTGGCACTCCCAATGCATTACACTTATTATTTGGTTGATATTAGGTAGTATCAAGACCAACCTCGTAGAACTCACTTGTGTCAAAGTAGTTAATATATGAACTCGGCCTACAATTTCCAAAGAAAATATAATGCAATCCCCCTATTATTACAACCCATAGACCAATGAGTCTTCAAGTTGTCTTTCAATGGATTTAATCCACACCAATCCATGAAAGGACATCTCTTCCTACTATTAGCGTTTGGTTGGTTCTTAGGTTAATAGATAACCCCATTATCATTTGTTTGCTAATATTCAATTATTTAAGTTGCTTTTTAATACTACTAGGGGAGTAAAATTTTGTTATCATGGCCCTATATTTAATGATACTAGTTAATTATCCATGGACATGATTAATAGAGTCACAACATTGTTAAGGAATGTGGATAATGAGAGTCATTATGGTTTGCTTGTGTACTTCTTTTTAATCGATATTATTGATTCATTTAAATCACTTCTGATTTCTGATTCGAAAATGGGATTTACATTTGGGACTATGTTTTCTTATGGTTTTGCTACATAGTTGGGTTGTTGATTGGGTTCAAAGTTTGCAACCATGTTGATCCTGTTTAAATTAATGAACATTAAAGAATTTTTTCTTAACATTTTATTTTATTATTACGTTTAAAAGAGAACCAAAAAACAAAAAACACAAGAAAGGAATATAGAAAACCCCACCTTTGGAAGGGAGAAGCCATTGGATGATCAACTCATTGATTTTTTCATGCATATTTACTTGGGGAATGTTGCGTCTATAGAGATTGTGGGGAGTAATGCTACTCCAAGGCTATTTTTTTGAAATAATAGAGGAGTACACACATGGTATTTTAAAAGTGTGTGAACATTCAAAAAAATGTATGTGCATTTCTTTCCATTTCATTTGGTTGGTGTGGAGGTTCAATAATTTCCAAATCTAAAATAACATGAATGCATGTCTACATTTTAGGAATGTGTGCATGCTCCTAAAAATTATACTCACACACTATTGTTGCACCAAAATCTGGTAGTATATTCTTCTGAGCGCAATAAGGTGTCTCATGGAATAACTTCTCACAATGAATAATGAATGATGAACTACAAGAGTGGACAACCCATTATGAGCATAATTCATTCCCTTCATGCTATCTAAGGTTTTGTGACACTGGGGTAGTTTGGGATGATGATGAGAATAATGACCACATGTTTAGCATATATCATAGGGGTTATTTGCATGTAAGTATTTTGGTTATTTTAGAGGTCTAGGATGTGTGGTTTACCCACTATGATGGGAAGAGTAGCCCTTGTATTATTCATCATAATAAATAAGTTGCACTTAGGAATAAAAATATAATTTTTGGTAGCATGGCTAGGGAGATCACATAAAGCACATTCAGGTGGGGATTTTGGTGAAATTTTATAAATGGACACTATTTAGACTATCCTAAGAGTACCTTCATTTTTCTTTTTCTTCCCACCACTTACAACTACTTTTTGAATATGGTAGGATAGGATTATTTTTCATAGGAACTAGAGAAGTTGTATGGGTACTAGCAATGAAACTAATATGTGTTAAAGCTAAGGAGGGAGTTTGAATAGAAGTTTGGGCTAGGTAGGCAAATCCAAGTACCAAACTAGGATCCCCTAGGTGAGGTTAGGAAAATTCTACATGACCATAACTAGAGTGATTATAACTCCTATAATTACTCCTAATCATTATACTTACCACACACTCTAATAACAACATGAGAATCCTTCCTCACCAACATACACATACATTTAGGGGCTAGTTAAATAAGTAAATAGAGGGGAGAGTATTTAGTTGAGGAGCATGGTGGAAAATAGATTAGTTTGTAGGTTAACACTTGATAATAGAGGAACCTATTTACACATAGCTTATCTTTCATCTTCCCCTCAATTGGACTCGTATCCCTTATGTTATCTACATTCATCCTACACTACTATATTTTATAGCTCAACATTTAAATTTACACAACTTTAGTTAATCATAAGATTCTACCACATAACCATTACAAATATATTTACGGAATCTACACACCTAAGTAGTCAATAGTCAATTCATTCTGTTAAGCTCCATGCTAAGAATCCATATTACATATTTAAAAAAAATACAAATGACATTATTTATTTAGGTCACATGGCTCATCCCTCATCATTGTAACCATGCATTTATATTTTATACATAATATAGTGAAAATACCTTTTAGAGGTAAACATTAAGTCATTCGACATTTTCAAGTTTTTTTTTACTAATTTCCATTGAAGTTCTGAGATGATTGCAAGGGGCTATTTGGGTTAATGTTTTAATTGTAGCATTTTATTTATATATTTTGTATTTTTTCATGTTATTAATCTTCAATATGGTTCTAAGAATGATTTTAGAGTCACATTAAACTACTTAACAATAATTATGAAACCTCCTATGATCATAAGTTTGTCCTTAAACAATTGCACAGGGTTAATCAACTAGGTTTTTCTCTATCTTGAAACATTTAAAAAGTAATATTAAAGTATATATATTTCAAAGAACTTTCCTTGGATTTATACCATAAAAATATATAAATATATTGAGAAAGTGAAACCATGACTAACTACTTTAGAGATTTTGAATAAAGGTGACACCCAATATATTATTGCTAAATGAGCCAACCACTCACAAAACATAACTAACTCATAAAAATGACTCATGGTGCATGGAAAGTCATATTATTTCAATGCTGACACTATTCACACCCACCTCATATGGATGATACTTTTGACCATGCCAATGCATATACATGATGCCACTGAATGTGGCCTAGAAATTCTTTCACCCTCGTTGAGTGGATTTCTCCAAGTCACATTATTCAACTAACTCAAAAATTTTAAATATATGTGAATAGGAGATGACCAATAAATGTCCATGCCTTGGCTATTACACACCCATCTAAGTCATTCCATACTATGTAGCTCCACAATTTTACTAACTCTAATTCATCCCCACTTGTATAATTCTCACTATTCTAACCATGTTCAAAAGCTATGATTTACTTGTACATTTTTTTGTATATCTTCTTTAGACTTGAAAGTGAAAAGCAATAAAACGCTTTTCCACCATGTGGTAGTACATAATATAACCTATTTTCTTCTTTCACTTATGGAGCATCCATTTATTGATTTCATCTTAAGTAATTCAATGCCTACCAAAATGTCTAATGAGATCTTTCACCTAATATTTTTTCATATCCTCTACCAATAGTGTTTCTTAAATGATAAAATTCATTGAGTTGTATCCTCTACACATATAATAACTTTTAATTTTAGTGGAATTTGGTTGATTAAACGAATAAATTCTTTTGTAACTAATCTAAGCTCTCCTAGGAATGTAAGGAAGAGGACATTCCTTAATATATCAATGCAATTATTCTCATCCAATAGGTTTAAAAAGTGTAATTTATAAAAAGGAAGGGAAGTATAGATCTTTATCCTACCCACATTTATATAAGTGAATGATGATGTCGTCATGACTGAAGTATTTCACCCCATAATACCAACCTTGTTAGGATTGACTATAATAACATAAAGAGGACAAAAAACACTCAATAGCCCCAAGTATGTCTTCCTAGTAGTTGTGGTGTTCTCTGGTTAAAATAACCATTTTAATTAGTTATTGTTTTTTTAATCTTTGTAAGTGGTGTATTTAGTTTGTAATTGCGTCGAGATCCCAATATGGGGCACATGTGTAAGTGTTAGGTGTTAGGTGTAAAGTAATTATGTGAACAATGTTAAATGTTAGCTCTAGCCCAACATCAGAAAGATTTGTAGGCGTAATGTAATGTAATGTAATTATGTCAACATTTTACATTTTACATTATATTTTTTTGTGCAAAACTTGAGGAAACCTCTATTTTGAATGTAGTCTAAAATATAAAATACGATAAAATATATTTAAGTATTTTATAAAAAAAAATCATTTTACATTTTAGAAATATAATGTAAAATTTAAAATGTAAGGGATGGAGCTACCAATTTTATCAAAATAAATTGATGGCTATAATTAAAGTTAACATACTATTGTTTCATTAATAGGTTATTTATTTACACATTACAATTGGTATAATTGTCAATAATATTGATTTTTATTATTCCAATATACTATAATAATAATCATCTTCATTATAAGTATTATTATTTTATACCTTACTTTTGATTAAGAGACTCATAATTCTCAATCATATGGGGAGAGAGAGAAAGTTTTAGGGGGAGAGAGAGGGAGGGAAGAAAAAATACATAGAGAGATAATGGTGGAGAGAGAGAGAGGGAGTGACAAGGGAGAGATGGAGAGAGAGTGAGGAAGAGAGAAGAGGAGGGAAGACAGAGAAGGATAAGAGAGAGAGATAGAGAGAGAGAGAGAGAGAGAGAGAGAGAGAGAGTTTGTGTATATTTGGAGGGTGAGATGAAGAGACAAAGAAGTATAATATAATAATAATATATAATATATATATATATATAATATATATATATATTATATATATATATATATATATGGCAGGGGCATAGAGAGGGAAGAAGAGAGAGATAGAGATAGAGATAGAGACAAAGAGAGGGAGGAGTGGGCAGAGAAGGATAGAATGGGGAAGATAAACACAAAAATGGAGGGGCTAGAGTGAGGTAAGAGGAAAGAAACATATAGAGAAAAATAATTTATTATATAGTATTATATAATATTGAACACGATTAACAATAGTGGAAGAGGAATTGAAGCTTTTTCAAAAGGTAAAAGAAGATAGATTTAGAACGATGTGAATATTTGTTTTTTCACTCAAACAAATATATTGATTTCATTATTGATGTTGATTCCTAATTTGATTATATTGATTACACTAAGTGAAATAATTTTGTTGTAGTCATTAGAGAAATTTTGAGGTTTAAAATGGTCCTCCTAAGGAATATTATAAAATAATAGTCGAAATAATAAAACAAGATTAGACTAACTCTTCAAATTTTTGAGGGAAAAAAGAAGAAAAACTACTTTTTAACTAGTACTTTCAACCCATCTCTCTATGATTTTAGCCCCATTTTGAATCGGAGCACTCGTTGGATGTGAAATTAAATTTAGCATTCAAGGAGTACCCATGTTGCATACTTTTGATGGACCCTACTACATGAAAGATGTGAAATACATGTAGAAACATGATTTCCATCACGCTTTTTTATACATTTCAATTTTTTCATGTAGTAGGGTGCATAAAAAATAAGCAACATGGGTACTCCTTAGATGACAAATTGAATTTTGTGTGCAAGAAGTGCTCCCGCTAGAAATTTGAATTAAATCGTATGGAGTTAGGTTCAAAATGCAAGTTGAAAAATTTGTTTTTTAATTTGTTTTTATCTTTTACCTATTTACTTGAACAATGGTCAATCATTCTCCATGACTGACATCACCATATTGAATCCCATTGGTTCCTACAAAGTTCTTTTTTGTTGTACATTTTTTTTGACACCCATTGTTTACCTCAAAATTTCTCCAATGTGTTGATTTCTAATCTTATTTGATTGGTTATACTAGATGCATTTATTTCATTGTGTATGGTTGTTGATTTCAATGTAATTGTTGAATCCTAACACCATTCTTTTTCTTGCGCTAGACGCATTGATTTATAATCTTGGTTGATTTCTTGTACCAAATGAATTGATTTTACTATAGGTGTTGATTTCTGATTCGATGTAACTAGGTGTATTATGTACATCAATTTCAAAATAATTAGATTAATAGCGTGCATCGATTTCAGTGTAAGAGAAAGGAAATTATTGATGATGTGCATTTATTTTTTTCTTATAGTAATTCAATCATAAATTAAATACTTGAATTGTCATCTTAAGTAAATGTTCACTTACCTCACATGTTTTCTTCTTGAATTTACAATTTTTTTGTAATTGACTACATTCTTATTAGTCGCTTTGCATTCAAGCTAGGTAATATAAACAACCAACATTGAATCTTACGTAAGGTTTAACACTCCAAAAGTGAGAATGATTTACTTTGGTTAAAGCTCCTATTAATATTGTAGAGTGAGAGTGACATTGTATGGTGTTTACTAAAATGGCTTGAGTTAAATATTTGAATGATCTTTGAATTTTCAACTACTGTTTTCAAATGATCAATATGAAAATATGGACAAACTAACATGTATGCCAATAATGATAATAGAAGAAATTTGTTTGAGATTGATCACATTGAATACTATATGTATTTGAATATATTATTATTATTATTCACATTGTCTATCATTCAACATCGTTACCTTGTCACTTTGCTTTCAAATATGTTTCCATCATTTTTCATCATTCAGGTTATTAACAATATTTATCATCTCAACAAACTGAGGCAACTAAGGCAATTTAAAATTAATATGATCATTTTAATCTTAGACATATTTATCATATTTGAAATTATTATAATAATTATATGTGCAACAAATTTTGTGTGACTACGAACGAATGAAAGTAGTTGTTGGAACCCTATAGTCACACCATGCCATGCTATAGTTCAGATCCTAGTAATATTTAAATTCGATCTAACTTGTTGTCTATGATTTGATTTTATATTTAAGTTTGGTGCATGAAATCATCTATTTTTATTCAATATTTTTGAAGATATATTTTTTTTAGATGAGAAGGTTCATGAATATTAGTTATTGGTTTCAAGCTTCACCAAAAATTTAAGCTGATGAAAAATTACAACAAATTAAATTAGAAGTTAATTCTTGTTTACTGTGAATAAAATTTGAAGAAATGATTCAATTAATTCTTCCTTAAATTGTGTTCATATTTTCTTTGTTTGTTTCAGATTTAATTTGCACGCACTCATTTACCCCATAAAGTTGTCACAAGAAAATAAAGAAGCATGAAGAACCATTTTTAGTAATTGGAATTAGATTCTAGATCCATGTTTGTGTATACTTGCTTTTGTGGTAAATGCAGTAAAATCACTAATAATACAACTCACATTTAATTTCATATTTCTAAAAGATAAACAGTTCATACATTCAAACATTCATCATGAGCCCTCATAAGAAATTACATGTCACCTTGAGTAAATTCCATTCAAATCAAATTTTAAGAAGTCTTTCTTTCAAGAAGTTTATTCCTTAGAATATTCTTTTGAGTTCTTTAATTTTTTAGTTTTCAATAAAGTGAAAAAGAAGGGAAAGACATTTTTCAAAGAAGTATCCACAACCCAATTGAATGAGGAACTGGAACTATAAGTTCTTAATATGTCGCAATGATCCATTGTCCCACATGAAGCTAATGTTATTTCTATAATCAACAACCCCTAAACATTTTTCTCAAATTCCTTTCAAGATATAAAAAGGAGGACCTCCAATTCTAAGCAACAAAGGGAAAATTTTCATAGGTTAAAATCCAAAAATTCTAAGGGCTTAAGCCTATTGAGTTGTAAATGGTGGGCGAATCCAAGCCTAACATTGTGACATATAGTACCACAGGCACTAGAGGCATCAATGCCGAAGGATTTTCATACCATCATATCCTATGATGGTTTTTTTGGGTAATCTAATGGACCACACATCTCTGCACCACAAAGCTCCAAAATCGATAACCCAAGAGAGGGTTGTAGAGGGGGTCACATGGTGCCTCCTTGCATCGGTCCTAGATTTTCATATGTCGACTCCTAAATGATGTGTTTGGAAGCCATGTGGACCTTCATGTAGGTTCCAAATGAATCATCCCATGGTGCCCCTACATGCCACATAACCCCCCACATTCTTCCAAAGCCATAGAGATTGGCCACGTTGGGCCCCTCCTATGTCATTTCAATATATTGGCCCTGTTCAAGTTTTGAATGATTTAGAAATTAGCAGATCTGTTAGATAGTGGAGGCAGGAAATTTACACTTCTTTTTCTGTCAAACCTGGTAGCTGATAAAAGATGAGAAATAACTTAATCATGCACCTATTGGTAAAGGCCTAATAATAAGAAGGCAGGTAGAAGTGGATGATTAAGATTGTTTATAGGTTTAGCCAACTGTTTTATTGGTAACATGCTTAGTTTGAAATTTTGGTGATATTGTTTCATCACATAGGCTGACTACGGTTTGGTGAATTGTTACTGGAAATATACTTAAATCAAGATAAAATATAGGTGGTAATACCTAGTTGAATGGAGAGTCCCAGTATATTGGCCCTTTTGAGGATTATTACTAGACCAATTTGTTGCCTTAGTCTGCTGAGTACATTTGTTTTTGTTTTTGTTGGTTGGTTGTTGTTGTAATTGGTAGATTGTATAGGTGATTTTCATCCACATGCTTATTGGAATAGCTGGCTCTTGGATAAGGCAGTCATGCAATTGAGTATGTGAGAGGGGTTTGTATAATGCATTATATAATGAACTCTTATGTAGAGGGGAAAGTATCACTCATAGCCTACTCAGGGCTTCAGATTGGAATTTCTTTTATAGACTGAACAACTTACTGGAACTACTACTACACTTTCTTCATCAACAAAAGGCACTTGAAAATGCTTGAAAATAAACTCTCTATAAGGGCCATTGTCAATAAAAATATTTGTAGTGGAGGGGGTTTATACATGTTGACCAACCATGTCAATTGGATCTCATAAATTATAATTCTTGTTTTCTAGCCTTCTATTTCTGTAGATATCAATTGTGTAGTTGATGGCATACTTTTTATAAATAAATTTCCATGGCTATTATGGTTCAATTAAGACCCAATCTCTTACAAAGTTCAGAGTTGAATTCATCTGTAACTGCCTTTGATTTAGGGAGTGATCTAGAAAAAACTTCAATGCCTAACAATACTTTGATAATCACAACCATAAATGCAGCTTGGGCAGAAGAAAACAGTGTACTACATTTGTACATGCAGAGCCTTCGAATAGTTATTGAATCATGTTATCCTCGTTGCAGTGGACCAGGGGTCATTTAATCGTTGGCAACATTTTCATCACACTGCTATATTTTGCTGAAAGAAATATCTGATTTCAATGAATCTGCCTCTGCATACCAAGACTGGCGTGAATGGTAAAATTCAATGAAACTGCCTCTGCGTTCCACTAGAAGTTGTTCAAAATGGAATGGATTTTTTGTTATTTGGATTACCAAAAGAAATGGCTTAGTTAAGATAGATTATAAATGGAGGCATAAGTTTTGAGGCTCTCGTGGTGCTATTTCAATATATTGGCCCTGTTCAAGTTTTGGATGATTCAGAAATTAACAGATTTGTTAGATAGTGGAGGCAGGAAATTTGCACTTCTTTTCTGTCAAACCTGGTAGCTGATAAAAGATGAGAAACAACTTAATCACACACATGTTGGTAAAAGCCTAATACTAAGAAGGCAGGTAGAAGTGGATGATTAAGATTGTTTATAGGTTTAGCTAACAGTTTTATTGGTAACATGCGTAGTTTGAACTTTTGGTGATATTGTTTCATCACAAAGGCTGACTATAGTTTGGTGAGTTGTTACTGGAAATATACTTAAATCAAGATAAAATATATGTGGTAATACCTAGTTGAATGGAGAGTCCCAGTATATTGGCCCTTTTGAGGATTAGTACTTGACCAATTTATTACCTTAGTCTGCTGAGTACATTTTTTTTTTGTTGGTTGGTTGTTGTTGTAATTGGTAAATTGTATAGGTGATTTTTCATTCACATGCTTATTGGAATCACTGGCTTCTTGAATAGGGAATTCATTCAATTGAGTATGTGAGAGGGGTTTGTAGAACACATTATCTAATGAACTCTTATGGAGAGGCAAAAAGTCTCACTCATAGCCTACTTAGGGCTTCAGATGGGAATTTCTTTTATAGACTGATCAACTTACTAGAACTACTACTGCACTTTCTTATCCATAGAGGCCACTTGAAAATGCTTGAAAATAATCTCTCTGTAAGGTCCATTGCCAATAAAAATATTTGTAGTGGAGGCCCTCAGCCCAAAAACCAGTTTAACCATCCTTGGAAGGCAAATAGTTGAGTTCAAACATGATGAAAATTTAATTCCCTGTATACAAAAGCATGTATTAGGTGTTGATAATGGCTAGAAATATGAACTGAAGATGTATATACCTCCTTCTATACAAAATTGAACAGAAGAGGTGGAGGTATAAGCTCACCTTGAATTTTCTTGCAAGTTAAATCCACTGTAGGATGTGAAAGGAAGTGTCATAATGCTAAGAGTGAAAAAGAGGGGAAGGAAGAAACTAATAATTTCAGAAATTTTAGCTTTCTATCCGTACCTTGATTTGTTCTAATAAAATAAATATTAATTGTTTGACAACATCCAGGGAGCTATCTGGTAATAATAATAATAATAATATTAGTATTATAATAATAATAACAACAACGGAAAGGTGGGGAAGGAAGAAACTAATAATTTCATAAATTTGGACCTTTTATCCTAGCTTTATTTGTTCTTTAGATCCAATTAATATTTTGTAGATCCAACTTATGGTGAACTAGCAGCTTGAAAGCCAATTGCAAGTCATTTAGCCAACAACGATCTATAAGCATGCCATAGTATTATGTCTCTGCATATTCACAATAGTGATTCCACTGTCATATTATTATTCCCCACTTGGATAAAGCGATGACACAAGGGGTTTCTACATGTTGACCAACCATGTAAATTGGATCTTATAAGTTAAAATTCTTGTTTTCTAGCCTTCTATTTTTGTAGATATCAATTGTGTAGTTGATGGCATACTTTTTATAAATTGTTCTGTCACACGGAATGAGTTATACTTGCGGACAAATCTAACCTTCCTAGGAGTCTAAGACTCTCTAATGACAAACAAACCAAACAAGAGCTATCCTTCTCTAGATACACATCATTCTACGAGAATTCAAATGTTTTCGATCTTACCTTAGGTCCCACGCTTGTTGTAGCAGTCCAGCCTTGCAGATCCAGATGAGCTCCTCCTTCACTTTCAGACCTGCATACACTGACAAAGCAAACGATTACATAGCATCTGAATATTCATCATAAAATAAAGCATATCTATCATATTGACAAAGGAATACATGAAATAATTCATTAACAAATCATTGAGAAGAATGGACTTATTTGTATTAAATAATCAAAGGAACCATTACAACCTGAGCCTTGGTGTTGTGCAAGCTCCTCCCAGGGTCCAGCAAGAGATTTCCTCTACTTTAACAAGCTCACCCACTCCCAATATGGCAACAAGGAAGGATAGTGATCTCTCCTCACAAGTCAACAATGGAAGTCCTAATTCCAGCAGCATTTACCCTTTAGAATGTTCAGCTTTCAACCTCCCCTCCTCTGGCCCAATGCCTGTATTTATAGTATTCTACAGGAGGTTATTCAGTTCCAACATCAATGGGATACTCCCTCTTTTGGATGGGGTAGCTCCTCTCTTGATGGGATAAGCTCCTCTATCATAGGGATGCATGAACCATCTGGAGGCGCTCAAT
>APFE031685036.1:44009-65797 GCA_000404065.3 Pinus taeda | reverse complement strand
CATCTTAGCTTCTACATATTTCTTTAAACCATCCATCTTAGATTCTGTTCTTTTTTGTGTAAGGGACAGTTGTTGCACTTGGTCTTGTAATTTTGATATATCATGTTGCATTTCTTCCTCTTCTTCATGAGTCATGCTAGAGCTTTCAGGTTCCTTACTAGGTGTTTTCATTTTCTTTCCTCGGGGCATCAGTTACCGATAATAAAGCTCTACTATGCCCTTTGAATTCCTTGAAAATAAATTTTCAAACCAAGCTTAAGCAAAAATTTAAGAAAATCTACACACCTTTTTCACTTTGTAGGAGCTCGATATTGCCTCTGATGTATCTCTGTATTTTCCGATCATCTAGTTCTGAATTTGTGACCTGTAGTAGCCCTCTATGTCATCTTTCCAATGCCACAAGTCTGACCCAAATTGGATTCTCCAAGGAAGAGTTATGTGAAATCTCCCACAGTGACTCGATTATAGACTAGTTCAGTAGAACGAACTTGTACGACGTGCCACAAGTCATTGTTTCGACTTTTGGATCTGAAAAATGCATACAAGAAACTACAATCCGTCCTCTTTTTGTACCTTCTTACGAAATTTCAATCCAATCCCCAGAGAGAAAGTTATGACGATTTTCCCCAGGTCACCTGTTTGGAATGTAATTCAGGAGTCTGCAAAAAGACCAACTTCTTCAGATCATATCTCCGCAAATATAGCTGCGAAAAGCTCTAAAATTCGGACACCAATATAGAGCGATTTCTTTTCAATGGGTTTTTTTTGGCTTCTTGAAACATTCCACAGAATAAAATAATAAAATAAAAAAATAAATAAATATAAATAAAATAAATAATAAATAAATAAAAAATAAAAATTATATCGAAAATGCCCAATAACCTGTTTAGAGCCAGCAAACCCTAAGAATCCAAGCTCTGATACCAAATGTTATGAATCAGCTCAAGAAAATATAGAAAAGGATAGATCAACGCTTTAAATTCACCTCTTCGAGGGGCAACTCCTTTACTTTCATAAATGAACAATTCTTGGATGATTCAAATGACCAAACCTCATTTCTATTATAGGAGTCTAAGGAGTCACAATATAATCTAGCCGACCTAACAATAATAATATAAAGCCACAAAATAACAATAGAGGGATTCTATGGGGCACAGTAATAACAATATGGGGGCAATAGAGGCACAACAATATTAATAAGGGGTATAACTACAATAGTAATGGGGTAATCACTAGTATTATAGGGACCCAACAATGTGTCGGAAGTTATAGTGCAAAAAGAGGAAGGGTTTGACTTGTGCTTGGAGGATATCCTATTCAAGGGTCTAGGGTTTGGTAGTTGTTCAAATAAGAAGCTTTAATAAGAGAAAAATTACCAAGGGTTTTTCTCTCAAGAATGGAGAAGTTTTGTCCCTAGCAGAGAGCCAAACTTTGTGTTCTTGTTAATTTGTTTTGGTAGCAGTTTGATAAAGTTCACACATATGCACTATAATAAGAAGAAGAAGCATAAGCTAACAAGAAAAGTAAAAATACTCCACAAATTGTTATCAAGTAACGAGGAATCACACTACACTACTTTGCCCTAAATTTTTCAACGGGAGGGTGAATCAATATTTATTTTCAATTGTTACTTCTATCAGTTAGATCACTTATATTTAGAACACAAAATGAACAATAAGAATAAATTCTTTTATTAATTTCTTTTTTACAATAAATCAAGTACAATATATGTAGAGCTTCAACCCTATATGAAGACACCGATCTTCAATCTCCCAGGTTCCAACCTATATTTGCCAGGGATCGAGTTGGACTTCTAAGGCTCCAACCTTGTCAATTTTGAGGCACCAACCTCAAGGGCTCCAACCTTATATCTGGTTCAGGCTTCAACCTGGTTTCTTGAGGACTTTGATCCTCTAGGGCTCCAACCCTATCCTCCAAGGCACCAACCATGTCTTTTCTAGGCTCCAACCTCTTGGGCTCCAACCCTTACTCTACTTCGTCAAGATGTATTTGGTTATACTTCACAGCTCTGAATGTCTTCTTCAACAAGCCTTGTCAATCTTCAGCGATGCCTTCCCTTAGTCTCCACGTCACATTATCAATGACAACCTTGTCTTCTTAGAAGGTATCACCACTGCTTTGCATGTCACCCAAATAAAATCTCCAAGGTTACCTCACTATGGCTTCAATGCATCATGGCCTTCGATGATTTCCACAAATCTTCAATATCCTGCTTCACAAAGTTCTCTAACTCTGCCCTATTCTATTCTCAAGAGAAGACTTCAACAAGCTCTATTTGTCCAATCCCAATAAATCAACACTTCGACCACGACAACTTCAACCACGACAGCTTCAACCATAGCAACTATGGCAGCGTCAACCACAGCGACCACGGCAGCCGTGACAACCTCGACCACGACAACTACGACAGCTACGACAGCTTTGACCACGGAAACTATGGCAACTTCGACCACGGTAGCTTCAACCACAGCAACTATGGTAGCTGCGACCACGAAAACTACAACAACTTTGACCACGACAACTATGACAGCTTTGACCATGGAAACTACGACAACTACGACCATGGAAACTTCAACCACGGCAACTATTGGGCTGCCATATTAGCATCAATTTTCACTCCATTTTCACCTTTATCCTCATTTTGTCACCTCATTTCATCATATTATCATTACATAACCCTATATTTCCATTACCATATGAGTTTATATTTTCATTTTCCAAAGTTATTAATTTCATGTATTTAGAGTGAATTTATGATTAAAAGTTAGATAAATAACATGTATTTGCTTATACCTAAAAGTGGCTTGAGTTTGATGACATGTGTAGATCATTTGGAAGCTTCCAAGGTGCCCTTATGTGGCCTCCCAAGATCAAATTCAAATTTCAACTCAAGAGGTGGACCATATTCCAAGGAGAAAGATCATGGAGATTTTGATGTGTCATGGGATTTGTATCTAGTATTTAGGGATAAGTTGAGACAAGTATGGGTCTAATAGATATTTAAGAGATCTACATTTATTGAGTAGATATCCCTAATTCATGTATAAATAAGAAGAGCATCCTTCAAAAGGAAGAAGAGGGAGACAACAGATATCAGTTATTCATTAGCATTAGATTTATGATTGTTCATTCAACATGAATAATATCATTTTCTCCAAATCATGAGTTATGAGTGTTGTTTGATTCTTAAGGTGTGATAGTTGTTCATGTGTGCTCATTGAGGAAAGGAAGGATCCCCATACTGAGATAAGTACACTTTGTTGTAAAGTAATGTTGTGAACATACTAATTTTAATTTTGATGTTCATCCTATTTCTTTGTTGTAAATACTTGTAGATAATTTCAGTATGAATTCATGTAATGGCCATGTTTTGTTGTGTGAAGGTTGATCTCCTTTCAGTAGCTAGTTTTTATGTGAGAAGGACAACTAGGATCTCCTCAGTTAGGAGCCTCTTCTCCACGAGCTAGACTAAACTGAAACAAGATTTACTTTCTTATATGCTTTCCTAGATTACATTTATGTGAAGATTGATTTTCTTTAAGTTGCTAGTTTTTATGTGAGAAGGACAACCAAGATCTCCTCAGTTAGGAGACTCTTCTCCATGAGCTAAGAGCTGAACTAAAAACAATATTTACTTGCTTACTTAGGTGTTTGGAAATGTTATTATAGGAAGATTGTAGAAGGACAAACAGGACTCTTGAACAAGAGACTCTTCTCTATTTTCTAAAGTAAAATAATTCCATTGATCAAACATTTTTATGCTTTTATAAAATAGATCTGATAGTTTAGATTTGTAATATGCATTTCCATTCTAAACAAACTTCCTACACCTGTTTTATCTGAGGTCCCATATATTTTGGTTTGCTTCTAAGTTTACGAAACCCCGGGTTGACAAATTAAATGACAGGGATTTAATAGACAATTAAATCAATTAAATCACCCAACATTTTGGCGTCGTTGTCGGGGAAGCAAACTTAGATGTAAGCTAGTTAGGAGGATTGTTTAGGAAGCATTTTTATTTAGGATTTTATTTAGGGTTAATTGCATTTAGGAAATTTCATTTAAGTTTATTCTCATATAGAAAACATAGAAATAGAACACAAATAAAAAACCCCCATTCACTAAAAAAAAAAAACAAAAATACAATAAAAATCCATATGTATATATGGAAGAACGATGAGTATAAGTTTGGAACAACTCACTCAGATCCTAGCGAATGTCAGGATCTCCTCTTCTTGCGAAGAAGAGATCTTGATAGTAGCCAAAAGCTTAACTACTCCTCCAGAAGAAAACAATGGATTAACATTCAAAGAATCCTATATGTTTGATGATGAACAATTATTTGAACAGAGGATTGAGGAGGACGAAGAGAAGTTGTAGCATGATCTAAATGAGTGGAAATCATGCCTATGAAAGCCTTATCGAAAGGTGGTTTCAATGGTTTCAAACAAGTACGAGGTTAGATCAATTTTGTTTTTATTTCATTAAATCACACTCACAAAAACTAGATTCGATCATTCTTGTATATTTTCATTTTAAATTTGCGAAATTGAAAATGAATATATTTTTACTACTATTGCATGAATGGTTACATTGGAAATTTAATTACACGTAATGGTTTGTAATTTTCAATTAGCATAGAGTAGGTAGGATGATATTTTATGTTTCGAATAAGTATGCTCTCCTCCTGCGTTTTCGCACGATATAGAGGATCATAAAGTAGAATGTTTATAAATGTTTTCAGGGTAGCAATATACTTGTCTCCATTTGCTAAAAGAATCATCCTAGATCAATCAAAAAATCCTAGGTCTTTTTAGGGTTAGAATACAATTTAAACTCTTTAAAAAAAAATGATTTTAAAACAATATAAAATTTTAAAAAATAGAATAAAATTCAATTCCTTTTTTTTTTAAAGAAAGAAAGAAAGAAAAAGATTTTGATTTTAACATAAAAAATCTTAGGAATAAATTTATTCCTTTTTATTTATTTATTTTTTTTTTTTTAAGTAACAAAAACAAATTAGGAATAGAAATTTTTTTTAGTTAAACAAAAAAAAAAGAAAAAAGAAAAAAGAAAATAAGATATATATATATATATAATATATATATATATTATTAATTTAATTTAACAAATTTAAGTTAGTTTAAAAAATCATTAGAAAATAATTTCAATTAAAAAAAAAAAAAAAAACAAAACCTAGCAGTGAGGAGTACCGATACATTCAAAATAGTGTTATACCTGACCAGTGAGTTCATTGTTATCGCATCATTGTAATAGCGAAATTGATTGATTTCATTTATAACGATACCCCATGCGAGTTCATTTCAACTCATGGCAAGAGCAAGATTTCGTACCTCACAACTGGGTCATTTACGTGGGGAACTCTTTGGCAAAAACTCTGGTGCGGTAGCAACAGTCATCTTAGCTTGATCCAAAGGGTCCAATGCAGAGGCAGAATACCAGGCAATGGCCTCCACAACTTGTGGAAAACTATTGATGAAAGCTCTACTTTGGGAGATGGGGTTAAGGCATCATCAAGCCATGGATATGTTACTGTGATTATAAAAGTACGATTCACATTGCCTCCAACCCAGTATTCCATGAAAGAACCACGCCCTATATAGAAATTGTGGATTGTCACTTCGTGAGGGAGAAAGCCATGTTGATGGTTGTCGCTAAGTTATTCACCAGGAAAAGAAAGATTGAACTTTCGATCAGTAATTCAGTCGATCTGCCATGCCAAAGAAAAATACCCCTAACCTAACGACGTTGTGGCCATTCTCCCAATTAAAGAGCTACTGCATTTGAAAAAGATAAGAGTTGGGGCGTTGGAGAAAGATAAGAGATCTTGCGTTGGAGAAAAGTGGCAAGATGACAACGAATCCCAAAAATAATGGAGATCGAAAATCCATGAGGAAAATCAGGTTTCACTTCGTAAAATAAGGAAGAGATCGCGCCAAGATTCGAGCATGATCAAAGAATCCTGATTTTTGTTGCGTTTGCACTCTTCATTCGTTGTTCCACTCTTCATTCGTTGTTTTGGTTTGAACTTGGCCTGGAGAATTCGATGCACGAAGTCTGGTAAGCGACATAAATGAGTTGGTAGACATGGTATTTAAGTTTCTTGGCCCCTAGGCTTTTCCAAAAGGCCACTATGAATGTCGCATCCATCCTGAGGTTCGTATATGGCAAATGAAACACACGTTTTGCTTTGGCTTTGTTGTGCCTCAAAACAATACAAGACAAAGTTTTGTGTTTTCGACTCCTCGCCTTGAAATTGGAGAGGAGTCCCAGGTTTTTGTGGGAGATAATTACGATGATCATTATTATGCCGAGATCTCACTGGTTCTTGTTTTATGTTTCTACACAGTCACCAAGGTGGGAGGAGAATTGGATACCAACAGAGGTGGATGGTGGAGCCAGAGGTGGACCAATTTTGCCACTGCCCCCTGGTGCTACAACTAATTTCCACCGTGATTTACACTTCACAGCCACCGCCGCTCAGTCTGTTAATCAAAAATCCTCTGCCTCACATGCTTCTCAGCTGAGGCAGAGCAGAAGCGTCGGATTAATTGGCGGCGGGTACACTCGATCGCGTGACCACTGTGTTCTGAGCTTATTCAACGGTCTCAATTCTGCGGATGCATAGGAGCGCACTGGGAAGGAAATAGGTCACAAATCGCAATCTCACGTTATCAGATGGTTCAAATGGACCTTATTGAAATCCAAGAGATGATTTTTATTTGATTTGTATACACAATTCTTGTTTTTGTGTCTATCCAAGACTTGCATTAATTTCCTTCTAATAGAGGAAGTTAAGAAAATGTTTGGTTTGGACTTTGGAGTACATAGTTGGGGTTGAACCCTGTGTCCAGGGGTAGTTTATTTATTGTCAAAATTGGGCGGGCCTGTACTTTGTATGGCTATATCTAGTTATCTTGCCACAAGAAAACCAATTCTTGTGTTGTGTTTTGGTAAAAAAAAATATTGTGTTTTCATTAATTTTTTTTTTTTATTTTATTTATTTTTTTTTTACAAACCAAAACAATTAAAAAAATTCAAAACAACTTAAAAAAACAAAAACAAAAAATCAAATTAGTTTAAAAAAAATAAAAAACAAATAAAAATAAATCAAAATAAATAAAAAATAATTAAAAATAACCAATTAAAAAAAATCAAAATAATAAATTAAAAGAAAAAACAAAACAAAACAATTAAAAAATTGCAAATGGACATTTCATAACAGCTGAAAACATTTTATGCTAACTTGTCTTGTTGGAGTTAAGAACTAGCGTGCAAAGGCAACAGGTAAAAAAGAAAATTCATTTCTTTTTATTTTGGTTGCTAAGCATTCATACTTATTCTTGCATTTTATATCTTTCAAAAAGCTCTTAAAGTTTTCATGCAAGATTTGTGCTAAGCTTTTATAGGTGCATGAAGATCCAAGTTCATGCAGATGTGATCTCGAGAAATCACATTCATCATTGAAAGCTTGAAGGAGCCAATTACATATGTCGTGACATTTGTCGCTACACATAAATCTTTTGCATCATGATATGTTTACCCACACTTCTCCTTCAAAGTCTCATTAGTCATCCATGCTAAAGACCAATGATTCATTTCCTCATCCATCATGATTCATTTCCTCTCTGAGTCACATACATTTTTGCCTACATTTCAGTTCATCTTTTTGCCTCATGAATAAACCATCCATCTTTCTACATTGTCTTGTTTTCCTTGCCATGAAAATTGTTCCACCATAACATCTTGTATCTATAGTCCTACCAATCATTTTGTACAAACTCGTGTTGATTGATGTGGGATTCCTTAAGGCCCACCTTTCAACAAGTCTTGACCTATCGATCTCAGCACCTTATCTGGGATAAAGACTAGAGTCATTATTAGTACCTTGAGGCTTGCATGCCTTAATGGCAATTCTTCTCACCAACGAACAATGGGAATACATTAATGTCCCTTGTTTGTTGGATCTTGCAAGTGGCTCGACATCAGCTCATTTATTCACACTTCGCAAGATGTACTTGGGTACCTTGGCACTCATTGACATTAATGGTGAGTTTGTCTCGCATTGGTTAACAACATTCATCAATGGTCGGTAATCCAATGACTTCTTTCCATGTTCGACATCGACACATTTATTCACATGGAAAGAATTATGCCACGATATGGGACGAGATGAAGACAATATGATTCAGGAGCAGATTATTTTATACTTTGGAATAGATTCAATTGCAGTAATAAAGGATCCACATTCACCACTTCATCCATCATATATGCAATCAAGACACATATCACATTCTTGTATTCTTCATTCCATGATTCAACAACAAAAGTTACACTTTTCTACATATACATAATTTGTCCACTTAGGTAATTAAAGGTATGTTCTTTTCTAGCTTTTTATCAAACAATTCCTTTAATACTAAAATTATAATTTTTGGAAAATGTTTCACCATGTTCATTCACATTCACATTCACAATCACCATCTTCATATTCACATTCATACTCCATTATCACCTTCCATATGTCATATATGTCCTTTCTACACATATCATCCTAACCAACATACTTTCTCCAACATACATTTATCAGGAAACAGGTGCAAATATCTCGTCATAGTCTATACCTTCCTTCTGGGAGAAGCCACGAGTGACAAAACAAGCCTTATACTTTTCTGCATTTCCATCAACTGCATGCTTTATCTTGTAAAGTCATTTCGAAGTGACAACTACCTTGTCCTGGGGTCTGGGAACTACATCTTAGACATTGTTCTTCATAATAGACTCATATTCTTCGGTCATAGCATCCTTCCATACGTGATGCTTGATGGCATCTGTGAATGATGAAGGCTCATTTTGGATGATCATGCTCATGATGGTCAAGTATCCCTCATACCTGTTTGCTTTCTTACTTTCACAGAAGGTTCCTCGGGGTGTTGTGTGTCCTTCAGCATCATCAAGTGTCCCCCTAAGCCATGAAGGCCTCTTCCTTGAAGAGGAGGGCTCAGGCGGAGGAGGATCAATAGGATCTAGGGGTTCTTCCACATTGGGCACTGTCTCCTCTTCTTTTTCTTTCGGTTCCTTGGTGTCAACTTCTTGAGTGTTCCTCAAAGTAGGAAGATTGTCCATCTTGCTAAGGGCCATATCTTTGTCAAAGGTGACATCATGACTAGTCTCGACTTCCCTTTAACCATCTACATAGATTCTATAGCCCTTAGTATTTTCACTATACCCCACAAGGATTCCTTTCTTTCCAGATGCACCCAATTTATTCCTTCTCTTTCAGCACATGAAAATATATCGGGCTTCCAAAAATTCTAAAATGAGATATGTCAGGTTTCTTACCAGTGAACATTTCTTCAGGAGTTTTGGAACCCAATGTTGATGAGGGCATCGGTTTTGTACATATACAGCGGTGTTCACAGCTTTGGCCCATAGAAACTTCGGAAGTCTTTGATCATGGAGCATAGCACGAACAGCTTCCACAATCGTACGGTTCTTCCTTTCTGCCACACCATTCTGCTTAGGAGTACAGGGTGTAGTGGTCTCCCTCTTAATGCCAACCTCTTTGCAAAAGTCATGAAACTCATTGGATTCATATTCAGTCCCATTATCAGTCCTTAGGATCTTGATCTTCTTTTCGGTTTGATTCTCGATGAAGGCTTTGAAGTGTCGAAACCAGGAGAACACTTCATCTTTCTTTTTCAAGAAATATATCCAAGTCTTGCGAGAATAATCATCTGTAAAAGTGAGGTAATATAAATATCCTCCCAAAGAGTTCACAGGCATCATATCGTATATGTTTGAGTGAACCAACTGCAATATATTAGAGGTCTTGCTTTGGCTTGAGGGGAATGGTCCCCTTTTAAGCTTCCCTTCAGCACATCCTAGACATGCACTTTCTTGCTCTAATCTGAACTCAGGCATCTCAGTTACCATTTTTCTTACATCAGGTAGAGCTTTATAATGAAGGTGAGGAAACCTCTGATGCCATAATTCAGACTGAAGAGATGTGTCAGAAGTCATGACACCCAACGGACTTCCTCCGACCTGATATAATGAATCAACTCGAAACCCAAGAGTAAAAGCATCTTTAAAGTTCTTTTTCCATACACGTACCTTGCCATCGCTGAAAGCCACCTTGTAGCCTTCGTCTTCCATTGCCGAAATGGACACCAGGTTATTTTTATCAGGGCACTCCCTTGCATAGTGACCTATTTTATTGCAATTGCAACATCGTCCTTTTCTTCCACCCTTTGGTCCAGCCTTTCCTTTGAATTTAGCCTCGAAATTGTTTCTTATTTTAGTATGAGAAGAAAAGGCAGAGGGATGACCTTTAAGTATGGGTATTTCTTGCTCTTCTTGAATGCATCTGGCCATTAATTCCTCAAATCCAGGAATTACATTATTGTTGAGAAGAGTAGTCTTGAATAGTCCTGAATATATACCATTCAGATGGTAGTCCTCCAAGAGTGGTGAGTGTCATTTCCCTGTCAAGAATTACTTCCCCAATAGATAGGAGATCGTTCAAGTGAAGTGATCATTTGATCAAGAGGGAGACTCGTGAAGATGTAGACCTCAAGGTTGCCCTAGTTTGAGGGTTGAGTAGGGTTGCTTCATGACGAGGTCATGAACCTATCCTAGAAGCTGCGATATCTCAAGATGATTGTGGAGGAGACTCAAGAAAGAGCCACAACAGAGGAGAAGGGTTTATCTCCAAGCAAACTCACTCTCATGGTAGTCTTCATCAGCAATATAGCAATGAGACCTCAGAGTGTTATGTAGACAAAGCCTATCTTATGAAGAGAAGGTGGGTCGAATGGTCTAATTATCTTCCTGAAATTGGTCGCAACCCTAGTAACCTGTTGACAGAAGAAAGAGGGGTTGAAGCCCTAGTTTGCTAATCGATATGGCAGGAGATGGGCCACATACGTGGAAGGTAAGATAAGGGGCCTTAAGGCCTATTATTGAATGCAGTCAAGTGGGCAAGATTATGCTTAGAACATATCACAAAGAGAGGAAGGGTGGTATGACCGAGTTTGAAGAAGTATCAAGCCTATAAGGTAAGGTCGCATGCCTTCCAAAGTATGTTGGTGTGTATGGACAAGGAGGCCACAAAGTTAGACCGGTGAAATGGAAGATGTTATGCTCTTAACCTGCAAATGATACCCAAATACAAAATATGCAAAGAAAAGATACCCAGAACACAGAATAGCAATGATTTTATTATTCAGAGAGTAATGTTCACTTGCCTCTTCGAGGGGGCAACCTCCAATAGAGCAGAGCTCAATTAGAAAATAAGACATGATGCTCCTTGCAGGGAGTCTCTATCCTTTATATATGACTCATACATGCAATACCACAGGCCAATACCATGGTATTAATAATACCATCTATCTAATACTACGGCCCATTTCCAACTAACTGTGGTTCCGTTATTAATTGCGGATTAACCACTTACAATTATTAATATGGGCTTTATTGACTCTTGACTATGACGTGGCCCCATTACATAGATAAGGGGGTTAGGGTGGGACCCTAACACTAGCTCTCTGATTTTTGAACTAGGGCTCGACGCAGAGAATGATGAAAGCCTGCAACGGTAGCAGCCAACGAATCCAACGACGCGTGCGACAGAAGAAGCCAATAGGAAATCGGAAGGATCACCAGAAACAGAGGAAAGGCACAAGATTATGTCGAAAACCTGCAAGCCAGTAGCCGCTGAAAGGCCCAAAATCGAGCTTCCGAGTCAAAGGGTCAATGAACAAATCTAGTTCATGAAGGACCATGCACTTATTGGAAAGTTTATTGGTTTTTGGCCGATGGAGAAGGCACTGCAAGGTTGGATCTTAGCCAAATGGAAGCCTAAAGGCCATGTAACCCTACAACTAGGACCTAAAGGGTTCTTCACAGTGATCTTTCTATGCATAGAAGATAGAAACCGAATCATGGATCAAGGGCCCTACTTCTTCAATTCAGCGGGCCTCTACCTAAGAGCGTGGGTGGAAAGGTTCAACCCAGACAAGGAGGACCTAAGCTGGGCTCCAGTATGGATCAGGATGTACTCGCTTCTAGCGGAGTACTGGGATGAAGATTCTCTCAAGGACATTGGAAATGGTTTGGGGGAGTATGTCAAATCGGTAGAGGAAACGAAGTTGCGTAGATACACCTCCTATGCCCGTATCTGTGTCTTCATGCGCCTGGACAAACCCCTCCCGGACTCGGTAAGTCTTCTTCATGATGATTTTGAATGGGTTCAATCCCTAGATTATGAGCATGTTCCATTTCGATGCCGTATATGCCATGCTTTGGGTCATCTCTTCAGAGATTTTCCTCTCAATCTCAACTCTGTTAATGTTGCACAGTCAGGGCAGACCGATCAAGACAGATTCACTAAAGTAGCCTCCCGTAAAAGATCCCACAAGAAGCCCCCCTCAGGAAAAAAACCCTTTCCGGATGCCGCCTCCCTCCCTTCAACCAGCAATAGTTTTGAGGTCCTAGTCGATCCCTCAGCTGACCACATCTTGCATACCCCATCCGATCCTGAGCCCTCAGCCCCCCTTGCATGTTATTTCCCCCCCTAACTCACCCCAGAAGGCAAGCAAGAACTCCGAAAAAAAAAAGAGAAATACATGGAGGTGGATGACATTCCCAGTCAATCCTTAACCCCTGCTTTCATTGTGGAGGAGGAAAATCAAGTACAACAGATGGAGGAAGAGCCTGAGACCATTGACCTAAACGATCTTGATATCCAGGCGATGGAGCAATTTTGCAGGAAAAGGGACTATGACAAAATATCAAAGCTCCAGATCAGCAAACTAGAATTCATCATCTCCAAAGCTTACCAGCAGCAGCAGCTTAGCATCCAACCGGGCAGCCATTGGGATGTAGGCATACCTCCCAAGAACTTCAAAAAGCGAGGGAGAAGAATAGATCTCCAGCGGACCATTGCGCCAGGGAAAATTCTGGTGGAATCAGGCAAGTATGCTAAGCTTACTAAGTACTACAAGCCCACCCACACCAGTGAATCATGAAGCTGATCTCATGGAATATTAGAGGGCTCAATAGCCCAGGGAAGTGAAGACTAATAAAAGATATGATTAAACAGGAGCAGCCACAAATTTTCTTTTTAAAAGAAACTAAATGCAATAATACTGCCATAGCGAATACTCTATCTAAAGCTTGGCCAGGATGTCAATCGGTGGCAGTGGATGCAACAGGGGCTTCGGGAGGATTAGCAATCGCTTGGAGTACCCAAGCGATTGAGCTGAAAGACATACATGCAACACAACATATGATGCAAGCAACCTTTCATATAGTAGGCACCAATGTGTATGGCCATTTGACCAACGTATATTTTCCCCAAGTAGCCAGCAAAAAAATTGCAGTTCTTAACACAATGGAAGAACTCAACAGTAACAGAGTCCATCCTCTGTGGATCATAGGGGGGGACTGTAATATGATAACCAAGATTGAAGAAAAGAAAGGGGGGCGTGCGAGACTAGAGCAGGAGGTAGCCCACTTCAAGGATTTCATACACAACAATGCTCTCATAGACATGCAATTTTGCAATGGTATGCATACTTGGAACAACCATAGAACTGGACGGAAGCAAATTGCGTCCAAACTTGATAGATTCCTCCTTTCTGACAACATAGTGCATCTAGGAGGTGATCTATCGGTTTCAATTCTCCCATACTCAAGCTCAGATCACTGGTCGATTGCCCTCCAATGGCAAAGACTAGGTGATGTAAAACGGAGACCTTTTCACTTCGAAGCCTTCTGGCTCTCACACCCCGCATTCAAAGACTTCATTAGATCTGTATGGACCTCCTTTCAACCACCAGGAGGTTCAAAAATGTTTCAGTTCCAGTAAAAACTCAAATTTCTCAAGGCCCAAATAAAGATTTGGAACAAAGAGACATTTGGCAACATTTTTCAAGCCCAGCAGAACTTAAACACGGAGATGGCAGAGCTCCAGCAACATATCATCTCAGAAGGACACAACGAGGAAACCCTGGCACAGGAGCTGCGCATTCATAACAAATTAGAGGAACGAAGGAAGCAGGAGGAAATCCTATGGAGGCAAAAATCCAGGATTACATGGCTAAAAGAGGGAGAAAGGAACACTAAATTCTTTCATCGAACCATAATACAGCGAAGGATGCACAACACCATCTCTTTCATTCAGAATCCAGAAGGGGAGAGATTGGAAAATCATGAGGAGATAGAGCAGGAATTCCTCAGGCACTTCCAGCAGATTCATCAAGAACCCCAACTGGATAGAACTCCAACCATAGATAAAATCGTCGCTAATGTGCCCAAAATCATCACAGCAGAGCACAATGAAATTCTCTTACGTCCTATCATGCAACAGGAGGTAGGCACAGCAATGCAACAACTCAAGCAAGGTAAGGCCCCTGGACCAGATGGCTTCACTACAACGTTCTTTCATTCCTTCTGGGATTTGATAAAAAAAGAGGTCTGGCAAGTGGTGGAGGAATCGCGCACCCAACACTGGCTTCTTCCCTCCCTTAATTCCACCTTCATGGCGCTTATCCCCAAGGAGGAGATCACCAGAACACCAGACAAATTCAGACCTATTGCTCTATGCAACGTCATATACAAGGTGATATCCAAGGTGATCGCCAACAGGCTGAAACCGCTTCTACCTATGCTCATCTCGCTGGAACAGTCGGGCTATGTAGAAGGACGATAGATTCAGGACGGAATCATCCTCTCTCATGAAATCATTCACTCCCTTAAGCACTCCAAACAAGCAGGTATGATCCTCAAGCTCGATCTCTCAAAAGCATTTGACAAGCTTAATTGGTTATATATTCAAAAAATGCTATCAGCTTTCGGTTTCTCTCCCATATGGGTGCGCTGGGTGATGAGCCTCATCTCTACCTCATTCTTCTCCATCCTCATTAATGGCATCCCCTCCCACCCCTTCTGGCCCTCTAGAGGAATCAGACAAGGTGATCCCCTTTCCCCTTTCCTTTTTGTGTTGATGGCAGAAGGTCTGGGACGTCACATTAAGCAGGCTCTCCTCTCCAAATGACTAAGAGGTTTGTCCATCCACAATCTGCCTGCGATTTCCCACCAACAGTTCGTGGACGACAATATGCTTTTTGGCCACCGTTCTGTTCAGGAAGCCTCTCTCTTCAAATCCCTGCTGACTGACTTCTCCGAAGCCTCTGGCACTAGCATCAACACGGCTAAATCTCATATTTACTTCTTTCATACCCCCCCGGTCACTCAATTTGCCATTGCACGTATTCTTGGTTTCATCATTGACTCCCTTCCCTCCAAATATCTGGGTGCCCCTCTAATAGCTTCCGCCTTAAAGCATGCCTCTTGGCGCATTCTTCTTGAAAAGATAGAATCTCGCTTAAGCCTATGGACTCATAGATCTTTGAACATTGCCAGTCGATTGGTCCTAATCAAAGCAGTACTTCAATCTATGCCTCTATACCTCTTCTCTATCCTAGCAGCGCCCAAATGGGTTATCAAAAAAATAAAATCCCTTCAGCGCAACTTCTTATGGGGCGCCACTGGAACCCATCGCAAATGGGCCTTGCTGAGATGGACAACAGTCTGTAAGCCTAAAGAAAAAGGAGGCATTGGTCTAAGGGACCCAAGTCACAGCAACTCAATCATGTGTGCCAAAATCTGGTGGTAATGGATGACCACACCCAACAAGCCATGGGCAACCATCTGGACAGCCAAATATGCCAACCTCAGACCGCTGGAAGATTTGATCAGATTCACCCCCACAGTGAAAGGTTCCTTAATCTGGAATGCTGCCAAACAACACCACTTAATGATCCAACAGCACAGCTTTTGGGAAGTGAGGAATGGTTGATCGACGCGATTCTGGATGGATGCATGGAACCAGCTACCAAAACTCTACAACATCCTTGATTAGCCTCCTCATAGATACAGGGAAGGACAGCTACAAGACGAAGTTTGGCAGAACTGGACCCAGGACGTAGAACAAGGCTACCGGCAATGGAAAAATAGCCATCACATAATTGAGCAAGCGGATAACCAAACCAAGCAGCTTCTAGAGGGGGAGCTCCAAAATAGGCCAATCAGATGCTCGGAGGACAAGGACATCCTCTATTGGGGCTACACTCCCAGGGGATCCTTTACTACCAAAGAGGCCTATAAGCTCTTATGCTTGGACTCGGATCCCCCCAATCCCATCTGGAGTCGGATTTGGACTCCAGGCATATGGACCAAGGTATCTCGTTTCCTCTGGCTGGTGGGGCACCGTAAAATTCTAAACTGGGACAATCTCAAATGGAGGAACTTTCATGGACCCTCCATATGCGCCAATTGCAAAGATAAGGAAGAAACCTTTCAGCACCTCCTTGCTACCTGTCCTCTGGCCAAACAACTGTGGGATAAAGTGAGCTTCTGATGTCAGAGAAATTGCAAGGGTTCTATACACATCCTCGACACCCTTCGTCAATGGCACCAGGCCACATATAAAAGTGGGATTCTCAATCATCTCTGGAGAATAATCCCTAGACTCCTCATCTAGATGATCTGGAAGGAAAGGAACAAGCGCATATTCAAGGATCAATGCTCCCCTCCAAAAATCATTTGGGGCAATTTTTGCCACAACCTCCGGGAGACATTAGCAATTGGCAAATGGACACAGGAAGATCTTCCCTCCACCGATGCTGAAAAAGCAATCTGGGCAAACTGGAACCTGAACCTCCAGCTGGACGCTCAAACACCTACTACAATGATGAGTAGCGACAGCAGGATGGACTCATGCACCCCTCCCCCTAAGAACTCCATCAAGCTCAATTTTGATGGCGCCTCTAAGGGCAACCCTGGAAATGCAGGATTCGGGGGTGTGTTTAGAGACTACAGAGGATCGCCAATCCTCATCTACTTTGGGAAAATAGGCTGGGACACCAATAATTCAGCAGAACTAGAAGGGCTTTGGCAAGGGCTCCTCCTCTCCAAGAACTTCAACTTCCAGTCCCTGGAGATTGAAGGAGATTCCCAACTCCTCATAAACATGGCTAAACAACTTCAAAATGGGACTCATGCAAGCAAAATTGCCAAAAGTTGGAGGCTTGAGGCCAGACTGGAGGCCATAGAACACCTTCTCCACAACAATCAAGCCATTATCTTCAATCACACCAAGAGGGAAGGAAACAAAGTCACGGATCTCCTGGCTAATTTGGGCGTGGAAGCAAGGCACACCATCTTATCAGGCACAACGGACATAATCCAAAACCATGAACATGCCCAGGAATTCACCAAGTTGGTACAAAGCGATGCAGCCCCCCCGGATGCGGGTGAATAGGGAGGCGATTAAAGCGATGGGATAGGGGTGGTGGGAGACGGCGCGACACCTTCCCTCCCTATACGTGATTATTAATGCCATTCGAAGGAGGGAGGCCATGCATGCAGGCCATTACAGTCTCCTGTTAGGTGTTGTTAAGGCTTCGGCTCTCGCACGCTACGACCTGCAAACGATGGCGGCATCCTTGAATGTAGCAGTTAAGGAGTGGGCTAATCAAGAAAAGGCAGAAGATTATAAGGAGGGACAGGGTATTGCAAGCGCAATTCATTTGGATGAGGTGTTAAGCTGGGTTCACGTTGTCAATTCCGAGCCTGCAGCAGAGACGTTGTGTCTAGCTTTTGATAGTTTTCTGTGGAGCTTGGGGAGGTGGCCTTTGAGCAGACCGTCGCCAATCTTGGGTCTCGGGTGCATTGATCCTGGTTTGTGCAACGCATTGGAAAGGGGGGAGTGGGACATTGAAGGAATTGGCCTTTCCGCTCCCGTTCACTCCTACTCCTCTGTTGATTCTAGGCTTCATAGTTACGAGGTTGGCGACATTCCTGCTGTCATTTTGTTTGGCTTTGGTGGGAGGCCTCTGTGCTTCTCTTTCCTTAACCCGAGCTTCCTGCACATATACCCTGTTTTGTGCATGGTTTCGGATAGAGGTGGGCAGAAGACAGGGGAGAAGAGTGTGGTGTGTGGCGTATATCAGTTTGAGGCCCTTCCTATCATGGCCCATCTTCGACAAAGAATGGGTTGCCGCCGCAGCCAACCCAGGCAAGCCCCCACTTACTCCACTTCGGACTCACCATCCACCAGTGAGCTATTCACTGGGCACTATCTGAGCACCTGTAGTGGGCGAGGAAGGCGCCGCGTCTCCAATCCGCCTCCAGGGCCTCCTTCAACAACCGGGTCAGCCATTTTTACGTTCAACAGTTCGCTACATCAACCAAGGGTCACGGCACACATCTCTGTGGTGTTTTACGAAACCACGCAATTGGAAGGCTCTGATAGTCACACGGGAGGTTCGGGAGCCGCTGTTGGTCCTCCCCTTGCGTTCCAGATCGGCATTGGTATGATGCCACAACCGGCACAAGAAGAACCAGACGGAGGCATTCGGGATGAGGAGATGTAGCCTGCTGATCCCGATCCTTCTGTTCAGTTCAACACTCCTCTTATGGATGAACCGGAATTCGGCTGGTGCCGAATTGTGGAGGAATGACCGGCCAAATAGCATGCTTCTGTTGAAGGTGATCTCTCTGTTTTTGATCAGTTCTTGGTTATCCTTGGGCGGTTCTTTAGTTATCTGGGTTATGGGTCTCTTTCGGCTTCTAGTGTACTGGTTCCATGGTTTTTTCTAGGATGTATGGCCCTCCATGGGTGGTTTCAGAACATGGTCTTGGGATGTATGGGATTCCATGGGTGGTTTCAGGCATAAGCTAGTTTTTTTTTTTTTGAAAGATGGCTCGCCTTAGAGCAATTTGATGACCTCAGTCACCTTGTAAATACCTCTTTTTAATAGAATTAACTTTACCTAGAAAAAAAAACATACTGTTGCAACTGTCCTTTTGCAGAAAAATGTTGATGGATATGAATAGCCCATTGCTTTCTTTAGCAAGGCTTCAAGGGATGTTGCACTCAAGTACAACATAATGGAAAAGAAGGCTTTTGTACTAATAAAAGAAATTAAAGATTTCAGAGTATATATTCTTCATTCACATATAATTTCTCATGTACCTAATGTTGTTGTTAAAGATATTTTGACACAGAATGGACCAAATGGCAAAAGAGGCAAATGGATTGCTATCATTCTAGAATATTACATGGAACTCAAGCCAACCAAACTCATCAAAGGACAAGGATTAACCAATTTGATGGATAAATCTAATTTTAATGCTTTAGATATTAACTTTGTAGCTAAATTGGATGATCAAAAGGAACAAGCGACTCCACAACTTGATGAGGCTTTCATGATCTCCCCCTAGTATTCAGACCTTATTTATGTTTTCTTTAATTTAAATGCTCCCCCTGGTCTAACCAAAACAAAGGCTAGATTTCTTAAATTAAAAGCAGTCAAATTTTTCATCATAGAAAAAATTTTATATTGGAAAGATGCTTGTGGTTTACTACTAAAGTTTCTATTGAGTGATGATGCAAAAGGAACTATGCAGGAATTCCATGAAGGTGACTGTGGTGGCCATCTCTATTGGAAAACCACTACCAATAAGATCCTTAGATCTAGTTTTTACTAGCCTACACTTTTTCCAGATGTCCATAAAAAGGTAACCTCTTGTGATAAGTGTCAAATCTTTGAGGGAAAGAGAAAACTTTTACCCTTACCTCTGAAGCCCATATATGTTGAGATCCCTTTCCAATAGTGGGGATTGGATTTCATTGGAGAAATCCATCCTCCATCCTCTACTCAACATAAATGGATTCTTACGGATACTGAAGATTTTACCAAATGGATTGAGGCCATTCCTTTAAGACTAGCCACAGATGTTGTGATTATCAAATTCTTAGAAACCAACATCTTTTCTAGATATGGTTGCCTAAACAAACTTATTACAGACAATGTTGCAGCCTTCAAATCTAAGAAAATGATAGATTTCTACAATAAATACCATATTACTTTGGGACATTCAATTGCTTATTACCCACAAGGTAATGGGTTGGCTGAATCTTCAAACAAAAGTCTAGTCAATATTATCAAGTAGTTGTTAGCAGAAAACAAGAAGTCATGGCACAACAAACTTATAGATGCACTTTGAGCTGATAGGCTCACTACAAAGAAGTCAATTGGCATGTCACCATACCAATTGGTTTATGGAATGGATGTTGTTTTTCCATCCTCTTTGGGAGTTCCAGTCATGAATTTAATTCAAGAACTACAGACTGAGCCAAATGACATTCAAAGAAGGGTTGATCAAACAATCTAGTTGCAGCAATCCAGAGAAGAATTTTATAACAAGGCTCAAGTGATCCACAAAAATATTAAGAAAGTTTTTGACTGAAGGACAAAAGCAGATGATTTTACTATTGGTGAAAAAGTATTAAATTGGGATTCAAGAAGAGAGGATGAAGGGAAGCATGGAAAGTTTGATAACTTATGGATGGGACTTATGTCATTTATGCTTTCAGAGGAAATAATTCCTTTTTTATTAGAAATTTGGATGGGATGGAATTACCTAGTGGACCGGTCAATGGTAGGATGCTCAAACATTATTTTGTCTGAGTACTAAAGATTTTCTTACCATTTATCATTGTATATATCATTGTCTTTATTGTGTGGATTGGGGGACCCATTGACAGAAGTTGAAGCCCGCAAAGAAGTCCCTGAGCTTCTATTTGATGAGTTACCATAAATACTACAACAAAGAAATCAGAGGTGGATATTGCTGAAATAACAACTCAAGGCTATTGATCATATGTTCTTGACACCTCACAAGGAGAGTGTAATCCCCAGCTGGAGCCACTGTTAGGGTCCTATATTTATAGGATCTCAAGGTAACTGAGTGATGTATCTCTGGAATCTTATTTTGTAAATACTTGTCAATCTGCCAATGATTTCCAAATAAAGAAAAATAGAATAAAAAATGAAAAGAGGATATAAAGAAGAAGAATAAAAAGAAAAACAAAAATATTGAAAAAGGAGAAAAAGATTAAACCCCACTAGAAAAGAAATAAAATCAAAAAGAGAATAAAACTGAAAGTGTGCAAGTCTAAATGCCACTACTCATACAAAGTTTTTCTTCATTTCTGTAAAATAAAGTTGTGAGCAACTTGTTCAAAATGCCACAATCAATTGCTTTAGTTTAACCATATTGTTTAATCATGATTAGACTTACTTAAATTCCTGTAAATTAGATAGAGAATGAAGGTTTATCCAACAGTTTAATCTGGATAAATCATTAGTTAGGTAGAAAATGGCATTGACCCAATAGTTTAATCTGGGTCAATCGAAGAAATAAGGGATAGGTTAGATAGTTTTTCTTTCTGCATAAAAAAAAAATGAGAATGGGTTTGCTAGTCTAAGTGCACCATAGAGATTAAAAAAAACAAATGCTATTTTGGCTAAGGGTAGGCAGATTTGGTGGGTTTCTTTGAATGTCAGCATGCATAAATATTATCCTAAGTTTGGGATAGGGAAAGAGGAGAAAAGTGAATGTTATGCAATATTTATTTCAAAAAAGCTTTATTGTTAATCCCTTTTCCTAAGTGTGGAGAATAAATGTGTGTGAGGATAAGTATTTCATTTCCCTATTTACTTTTTTCCACTATCCTAAGTTTGGAAACAAGATTATGTAAGTGCTAGCAAGCAAAGCATTTTATCATTTGTGGTTAAATTCATGTCACCTGGACTCTTCAAGATCCGGTCCGTCATTTCATCAATGGCCATAATTATTTTTCGGCCCCCCTTCGCATTCTCCCTTTACCG
>APFE031685036.1:8112-40816 GCA_000404065.3 Pinus taeda | reverse complement strand
TTTTAATTTTGGAATTTATTATTATAAACTCTAAATTGATTTTATATTTAAAAAACTAACTTTTTAAATATCCTGTCCTTTTAACTATTTCTTAACCCCATAACAGCGAGTTTTTAATGACTAATTCCTAACAGCTATCTTAACACCCAGATGCTTCTCTGCTATTTAAACTTTTGTTAAGACTGTTTTTTTTCACCATTTGTCCTGACGATGAACCACATTAGCTGGTTCGAAATGTCGACCCATTCTATAACATGTGATTAATCCGGAAGACATACTGATTATCGATATGGATCACAAAAGTATGAGATCTAACAATATGAAAATCAGTTGGAGTGGGCAGAAAATACTCTGCAGGAAGTTGAAAAGTAGCTAGTTTCCACTTCTAGTTTATAGACTCTTGTTCCTAAGGAGAAATTAAAAAAAAAATTGGACGGAGAGAAGAAGGGTCTTCATCTACAACTGGAGCTGAACCCAGAGTATTTAGAATCAATTACAGAAAGAAGGCCAAGGTGACTCACAAACTAGAAATAGATAAAGAAATGGAAAACCAGGTAGTGATCATTATCACAGATTCTCCACCAACAACCACGAAGTTCACCACTTCTCCTTCTAGACCTTCATCTTCACAAGGCCATAAGGAGACCGAGTTGGGAACACACACTACCCAGACAAAGAAGGAGAAAACAGTGTTTAATAGATACAGAGAAATAAAGCTCAGAAATGAGATATTGAAGAACATCACCTACAACTAAATTTTGGAAGCAAACTTCCAATTCACAAAGTAGACTTTTGTCAGTATATGATACTGAACATGGAGAATGCAAATGTCCTTCCTTGAGGCCTGGACTTCACAACCTAAATCAGTAGCTGACTACAAGAGCACCACCTTTGAGTTCAACACAAAGGATATACATCCCATTGACCAAATAGAGATTCACAAAAAAACTAGTGAGATGGTATCCTCCACTCTCACTAACACTACTATGTCTTTATCCAAATTGCAAGTCTCCTTTGCAAATGTACACTCAATTGAAGATGGAAAAGGTCTCTTTGGCCAAAGACAATAGAATCAAGTCTTTAGAAGACTTGGTGATCAAGATAGGGTATGACTCTAAGGATATCATTACTGCTGAAGAAATTATTAAGAAGAAAAACTTGGACATTGTAGCATTGAGGAAACAGCTCAAGCTACCAGCTACAGAGGATCCAATGACCAAGGACATTGCAGAAGGTTAAGCTCAAAAGGATGGCATGATGAAATTGCTTATTGATCAAAACATACAAATCAAACAGATGGAATCAGTGTTGCAAAACATGATAAAGGAGAAAGAAGATAACTTGAAGATGGCCATTGTTCCCTTGGATGTTATGCCTCTTTCTCAACTACCCTCCACAAGAACAACTACTGCACCTTATACTTCCACTTAGACTCCTAGTGTTGAACAAGAAGCATAGACACTGCAAAAACATGTCCTTGCAATCAAAGGAGATCGAGACCTTACTGAGCCAACTTAAAGTTGTGGAAGTCCAGAAGGCCAAAGCTGAAGCTACTTGGGCTGCTAAACTAGACAAAAATCAGATACTTTTGGAAAATTTGCGCTAGGTAGAGAGAGACACTTCTATTGGCCGGACCTTGGCCCAAGCCAAGGAAAAAATCTACATGAACATACTTGATTCAATGAATGAAATTTGGCCTTTTATTCAGATTATATTTGAACAGAAAGAGTTAATAGAGAAGGCCACACAGACCATTGTACAAGGAAGGGAAAAGATGGGAGAAATGCCAACTGAAGCTACCAATGTTATTAGGTTCTTAAATTCAAAATCTAGATATCAGCTAGAGTAAGTGGGAATCAGTGACAGAACTGCTACCATTCTGGAAGTAAAGAAGGTCTTGACCAAAAGAAATCTTATTGGCCAGTTGGAGGAAAAGTGTGAGACCTTGGAGCTACACGTGAACAAATTTACCAACAGGATTGAAACCTTAATGCAGAAGGGGTTGCCCAGTGTTTATGTTGTCAATGACAAGTTGATCACTCAGGAGGACTACATCCAGAAAATGAAAGAGGTAGCAAAAACAGCACCAAGTTCAACAAGATAAGAAGAAGTATGACATCAAAGGCATTTCTGGAGACTATGTCAAATGATTTCCATGTGGAGAATTTGGTAAAACATATTTTTACCGTGAAACCAACTTTTGCTAAGTATGGAAAGGTAGATGAAATCTACCGCAGGGTAACAAAGTTAACAGTGCCAGATGAAAAGAGATGGGGAGAGTTACTTGATTTACTGGACTAAGCAATAACTTAGGAGCAGTGAAATTTTTCGCCAGTGCAACAGCCAACACAATTGTCAGTTCAGCATCACATTCTATTTTGAATGACTCAGTAACATAAACCACCCAAATAGGGTCACTGCTTTCCTCAACAGCCTACATGGCCTATTCTTTGCCAATATTAGATTATATTAGTTTTTAATTAGGCTAATAATAAATTGTCGGTTTGACAGCTATTTTTGTAAAGCATTATTGCAATTTTTATTATAAATACTTCACTGTTTGAAGTATTAGTGTTGATTTCCGAATGTAATTTCTACTACACATTGTAATTTTGAAGTACTAGAGCATCAATAATACAGGGACCTTTTACATGATTCATGTGGTGTCTTGAATGGTGATGTGTTTCTTGTCATTATCTGTTTAAACGTTATTATTTATTTCCTCTGTTTTTCTAAATCTAAATTAATCAATAGAAACTATGATAAATAGGATACGTTATCAAGAACGCCCTATTTTGGTTGTTGTTAATTTTAATGTTTTCCCCTGAAGTCAGGATAAAGAATTCTTAATTGCTCCTTGTTCTCTACTGAACCTTACAATTTCTGCTTTTCCATCACCCATTTAAACTTTGAAAAGATCCATTTATTGCACCTAGCTTGCCCTATGAGAACTCCTTTAAAAATTTATGAACAAACTCCAGTTTTAGTTTATAAACTCCATAGCCCAATGGAATTATAACACTCAAATCAACCAAACCTTTCAATAAAAAAAAATACAATCATAACTAGCCTAAAATTTACCAAAAAAAAAGCTAAATTACACAGAGAGATCCCTCTCTGAAGCTGGCAGGGCTAGATCCCAGCTTCCAAAGTGGTTTTGATGTTGTCCTATGTGTTTACTCCCACAACCTCAAAAATACAAAACGACAACAAGTCCCTCTTTAAATATATTGATGGTGATACTAGTCCAATGTGCACATTTTATTCGAACTTCGGCCTATTCGCTTACTAGTCTTCTTCCACTAGGTAATCTATCGACCTGTCTCCTCATCCAACTTCTTCATAATTTTATATCCTTTCTATTCATAGTGGTGATTGGAAGAATACCATTTGCATTCAAATTTAATTTTAGGCTATTTGAGGGATACCGAGGAGAGTATAGGAATTCATGCATGTAACCAAAAGTGAATTATGTAGGATCAAATTGTTCTCACGCAAGTATGTAGACTCCAATATAACTAACTTATATAAAACTTAATTATTTTGGCAAGGATTCCTTATGGGATATGTGATTATGGTAGATGATATGGAGGACTGGTATTATCGAAATTTATGACTTAATCCAAAGTCCAACATTGAGTGGAATCCAAATTTTATTAGGGTTTCGGTTGATGGGCTTCCAATGGAAACGATGGAGATGTTGCATGGTTATGATTTGCACTTATGTGTGCATTTAGATATGTTGGTTTCTTAAATCACATCCTTTTCCAAACTCAAAACCCACCCCCATATGTGGTAGATCTCTCTTGAATTGATCTGTGAGTTTGTGTAGAATAAATTATAATAATGGAATATCTTAAAACCTTAAATTTCCTCATAACTTGAAAAAAATTAAAAATTAAAAATTAAAAATTAAAAATTAAATTTTAAAATTAAAATTAAATTAAAATTTAAAAATTAAAATTACAAATTAAAAAAAAATAAAATTAAAAAATAAATATAATAATAATAATATAATAAGTAATAAAATAAATAATAATTAAAAAAATAATAAATAATACATAATAATAATTAAATAATAATAAATAATAATTAAATAATTAAAAATAAAATTAATAAAATAAAAATATAATAAAAATATAAAATAAAATTAAATATATATATATATATATATATATATATATATTATATATATATATATTTATAACATATTACAATAAAATAAAAAATAATATATAATATATTATATTTATATTTATATATATATATTATATATTATATATATATATATATATATATAATAATAAAAAATTAAAAATAAATTAAAATAAATAAAAAATAAAAAATAAAATAAAATAAAATACATTTTGGGAGATTCATACCACTTGCATTTTCTTTGATCAACAATCAATAGAAGATGAAGAGACACCTAACTAACTTGTAATATGATGAGGGATGTTGTGATCAAACAAGGAAGACTGCAATATAAAGAGTCAAGTTGTAATGTGAAGAGGCAAGATATGATGTGACTGAGGGGAAATAGGTCACAATATGATTAGACAAGTTTTGATTGCAACGAAGGGGGGTTCGCAATATGATGAGGAAAATTGCAATAAGGGAAGTTAAAATGTGATGAAAGGGGGTCGCAATTAGGGGAAGCAAGTTGTGATAAGAAGATGAGAGTTGTTATACAACTAGAATAGTTGCAATGTGATTTCCATTTCTTTCCAACAGACTGAATAAATTTATAGGCCTAACTTCCTCCTTAGTCTTGAAATGGAAAATTGGTGCAACAATTCCCAACGCCTCCTCCCTATAAATCAACATGCCAGAAGTTGCATCTCCAAGAGTGGTCAGTTCATAAAATTTATACTCAAGGCTATGTTGTTTAGCCCCAACCAATGCATTTTCTCCCTTTGATATAACATCGTGTATGTTCTTTTCAACCTTTTGTATAATATCATTGTTGAATAACAGCCCCTGAATAACACCTTCCTCCAAACCATTTCCAATTCACATGTCTTGGGCTACACCAATAAAGAGACTTGCAAATTTTTCATGGATGCCATCTTGTACTAATATTCTATTAACACAAATGCAATTTTTTCTAGTATTGCGAAGTTTTTCTCCCAAAGTGCCCTTTACTGTAACCTCAATATATACATCATAAAATATTATACAAGGTGAATTCCCACCAAGATCCAAGGAGACCTTTTTCATTGTTCCTATGGTAGCAACCATTAGCTTATTTCCAGCCATTATTGATCCAATGAATTTGATTTTTTTCACATGTGAAAATGTAAGTAGTGTGTCTCTAATCTCAGCAATATTTCCCATCACAATATTTAGGACACTTGGTGGAACTCCTACTTGAAGTACAAGCTCAACAACAACCAATGTTGTCAAAGGAGTCAATTCATCTCATCTAACCATAATTATACAACCATAAACAAGAGTTGGAGCAACCTTGTGTGATCATGGAAAGTGGAAAGTTCCAGGGAGCAATATAACCAACAACACCTACACGTTGTTCAGAACAAGTAATTGTCATCAATTACTATAGAAGGGGTTATATTCCCATATATACATGTTTTGTTTCTTTGGCATGAAATTCACACTAAATGAAACCTACACATTCTTCCAAAGTTCCTTTTATAGGCTTTCCATTTTCTAATGTCTTAATATTCCCAAATCTTCCTTATGTTCCATCAGTAACTCATCCATTTTCAAAGAATTTGGTTTCTCATAGTAGAAGCAAGCTTGCTCCAAGCATGGGAAGCATCATATGTAGAAGAAATTACATCCCTAATCTCACTTTCCCCCATGTAAGTGACAACTCCAAGCATCTCTTGGTTTCTTGGATTATATACTAGTATAGTCTTGCCATCATGAGAACCAACCCCCTTCCCCAATCATACCTTTTGTTTGTAACAGACTCTTTTTATTCAAGCGCCTTATTGACTCACAACTCATATTAGCTATTTTTAACCTTTGAGGAAGCATATACACCCTTTAAAGAATTTTCCAATTCAATTGGCCTCGTAAAATCTGAAATCTATGTTGGAGTATTGTAGTGGCTAAGATCTGCAACAACACTTGTCCCATTTTCCATAATGAACACAAACAAAGTATCAAATTAGTCTCAAATCGTCACATAGTTCTTGCATTAGTTAAAATTTTTACTTTCTGATATGTTTAAAGTGTTATAATTCCGCATCATTAGAGAAGTGTTATAATTATGAATTAAGTTCATAGGTTCCAATGTTGTCACTACTATTGCATTCAATACAAAGAGCCAATTTCTTGAACAGACACTATAAAAATTGATCAGAAAGCACATAGTTAAATTATTGTTTGAATTATGGTACTTTGTGTATGTCGCAATAATCATGTTTGCACACATGGTTGTCACAATAATTATATCGTTTATGCATGGAAAAGTAATGAATCACAAAAAATACAGGCAATATCTAGAACATATAGGAAATCTTTGGAGAAACTGTGATATCCCCTGGCTAAATATTTCATGTAATTAATTGAGTATATGTTTGTGTGTTTTTTCTAAATGTTTAAGTATGAATGACGATTGAAGAAATTAATTATTAGTAATTTATTACTGATAATAACTTATTGTAAATATGTAATTATGATGTTTTATTTTTGTAAATAAAGAAATATGGAAAATTAGTTTTTAAGTACATGTGGCTAAAAGAGATGAGGCTGCAAAATTATTGTTGAATACTTTAGTACCCATAAATAATTCATAGGCATCTAATTTGGATGATTAGATTTATTGAGAAATTATGAAATTGGCCAATTAATTGTTTCATTAAAAGACAGGAGGTTGTCTTTGGGAGTGGGAAATAGAAGCTCATTAATGAGCTGGTAACTATCTACCACCTGCAGATGAGGTGGAGGTACTTAATAACCACCAAAAAAGGGGTAGATGGGTAATTCATAAAGATATTTTTTTCTTATTGTTTTTGTCTCATTTTAAGAAGAGAAGAGAGACTGAAAAGAAATAAGTGTTAAAGGACAAGAAGGAATTACAAACCTGTTATGCTTGGGGGGAGACTAGCTGGTTGTAGTATCAAGGTTGGGAGGAACCAAGTACTCAATTTATAAATTTCCCAGACTACTGATTTTCAAGTCAGTGCTCTTACCTACTGTGTTTATTTCTTTGAGAAAGAAATGATTATATTTTTCATTTGAAATTTCTGTGCAAAATAAGAGAAAGGAAATAATAATATTTTCATCTAGAAATTATGTGTTGTGCAAAAAAATTGAAAAAGAAGAATTATATTAACTGTTTATTTATTTATTACTGATATGAGAAGTAGAAATGGAAAATGAGGAAAAGACAAATTATAAGAAATTCTATTAATTTACCATCATTATTTATTCATGTACTTATAGAAGACACGAACTTTTATAATGGATGTGAAAGAAAGACAATTTATCCATTATCATTTTTAATTAGGATATTTTAAATAGAGGTTATTAGTTCATAACGGAACATACATTTACATATTAGAATGATATATATATATATATATTATATATATATATATATTAATATATATAAAAGAATGATATAATTATATGGAAGGAATATATGTATATATTTATATGAAAAAAATATACCAGAAAACCTGGTAAGGACTTGTGAAAATTCTTTATGAGCATGTAAAGAGTCATACTAACCACATTAAATACACTATTTATATACCATTTAATTCATTTCTAGTTTGAAGGAGGGAATACTGATAATGGTTGAGATAAATTCATAACAGGGAAGTCGAATTGATTCGAGAAGGATAAAGGAATTCCTTTAGTTTTAAATAACATTATTCATGCAAACAACTATGCATAGACATATTTATTTCCAAATATAAACAAGAAGAAACCGAAAACAGTTTCAAGTAAACTACATGTGTTAAAAATTAAAGATGAGAAGTAATATAAACAATTTGTATTATTAAACATTTCTTTTATTTTCCAAAGATAAAATAAAGGTCAAATATTAGAAGATATTACTTATATCCTCTAAGACCAGTATGGTAAAATAATTTAGAGCGAGGCTCAAATGGCCTCATAACTATACGAAAAAGTTACTATTACAAAATGGCTTATAGCCATGGGAAATTGTTTTCGTTCAAGAAGGGAAATGATATCACAAAGAGATATTTTTCCTTCATACATTTACAATCATTACAAACGGAATGAGAGACTAAGGGATTGGAGTCTATGACTTGGTAAAGAATCTTTTTAAGTGATTAGTATATTGTATAGGTGAACCAAACTGCAAAATTTGAAAGAAAAAGAATACATCCTTTAGGGTGCCGAAAGGATTACTTATTACACGAAAAGCATGTAATTATATGTTAGAAATTAATTAATGGAGCAATGAAATACATAAAATATTTGGAAACACAAACGCAAAAACGCATAAAACAAGAGAGAAATAGATTATGCATGGTTCACCCAATTTGGGCTATGTCCACAAAGAAACAACCAATTTTTCCTTTTATATTTTCCAGTGAAATGAAAAGATACAACCTACAACAAATCCGTTGTAATTTTCTCTTCACTCTCACACAGTGTCCTCTTTCTTTCTTTCATTTTCGCTCAAAATAATAGTACATAGTCGCAATAAAATTCCCTCATACAAACTGAGTTTTTCCTTCTAGGAAAAAACCCTAAACTAACATAACTTCTACCGCCATACCATATTCCTAATGAACAACCTAGATTTATCACGAAAACATAATATTTTACAAGGCAAGTTTTTATCTATTTTTAGCTTCGAGGGCACTGCTTCCGAACCCCCACCAGAGGGGGCTCATAAAAATCATCATCGCTCCGCCTGGACCCACTTGACGGGGATCATACGGGTGGCATTGTTTCCCCTTTAGGAACAAGGATCCAATGCGGCTGAATAAAAAAAAACAAAAAAAAACAAAAACAAAAACAAAAACAAAAAACAAAAAACAAAAAAAAAAACCTTTGGACAATTATCAAGCTAATCAAGATCCACACCTAACAATCTCCCACTTGGAGATTGATTATATAAACTCCATCAATATTTCACTTGTTGGACAATGATTCTACTTGGACCTGGTTGTTTTTCATCTTCACCATCATACTTGACAACTAATTGAAACTGAGCGGAATCTCAGTTTCTCCCTGGTTACAACTTTTGTTAACATATTTGTAGGAATTTTGCTAGTGTGCATCTTTTCCACCTTCAACTATCCATCTTCCAACACTGACTTTATGAAATGATACTTGAGTTGTATATGTTTAGTCTTGGAATTAAATGTTGAGTTATTTGCAAGATGAATGGCACTCTGGTTGTCACTGTATAACATGCCCATCTCCTACTTCTTTCACAATTCATCCATAAACCTTTATAACAAAATCATTTCTTTATTAGCCTCTGTAACAGCAACATACTATGCTTCCATTGTTGAAAGTAAAACAATGTTTTCCAATTTTGAAACCCAACGAACATTTGTTCCACCTACATTAAACACATACCTTGTGGTGCTCCTCCTGTTATCGTTATCACTTGCCATATCTGCATCAACATATCCCTGAAGATAAATGTTTGAACCACCAAATCATATCTCTTGATTTGTGGTACATCTCAAATACCTGAGAATCCACTTCACTACCATCTAATGCTCTTTTAATGTATTTTTCATATACCTGCTTACAACTCCCATTGTATGTGCAATATCGGGCCATGTACAAACCATTGCATACATTGAGCTTCCAACTGTTAATGCATATGGAACCTTACACATATAATCCATCTATTCCTAAGTCTCGGGACACATTTCCCTACTTAGTTTGAAATGGCTAGTCAAAAGTGTAGTAACTGGTTTTTCATTCTGCATATTAAATCTTTCCAACACCTTTTCTATGTACTCACTCTAAGAGAATGTTAATTTGTGATTTTTCATGTCTCCAGTTATTCTCATACCAGGGATTTGTTTTGTAGCACCCAAATCCTTCATTACAAATGAATTTTTCAATTTTCCCTCTATGCAAATTCATTTTCTGCATGTTAGACCCTGCAATAAGCATGTCATCTACATACAATAGAAAAATAATGTAGCTTCCATCATTTTTTACTTTTAAGATAAACACAATGGTCAGAGTGACATCTAGTATAACCTTGTTAATGCATAAACCAAACAAATTTTAGATACCACTGCCTTGGAGCTTATGTTAGGCCATACAAGTTCTTCTTCAATTTGCACACTAATTTCTCCTTCCCTTTGACCTCATACCCTTATGGATGTTGAATATATATTTCTTCCTCCAAATCCCCTTGGAGGAAGGTTGTCTTTACACCTAACTGCTCAAGATGCAAATCTTATGCTGCCACTAGAATTAAAATAGTTATAACTGAAGTCATTTTAACAACAAGAGAAAAAATTTCATGAAATTCTATACCTTTCTTTTGTGCAATGCCCTTCACCACAAGTGTAGCCTTATACATTTATTTAGCTCCAACTTCTTCCTTCAACCTGTAAACCCATTTATTCTGGAATGTTGTTTTACTTTCAAGAAACTTGGCTAAGTCCCAGGTCTGGTTATGTATCAAGGAGTCCATCTATTCTTCCATGGCTTGATCCCACTTCTTCCTGGTTTCTACCTGCACTACTTCTTTGTATCTTTCTGGTTCACCAGAATCAGTCAACAATACATAATATAATGAAGGAGAGTATCGTTTAGGGGTTCTACTTATCTTGGTAGATCTTTTGACACCACTTTCAGGTGCTTGAGGTGCATGTTGTTGTTGTGGATGTTGTTGTGGTTGTGGTTGTGGTTGTTGATCATTATGATTTTCAAGCACCCTTACATTTTTTTTTATCTCATCAAGCACCTTGTATTCTTTGTTTTCCTATTCCTATTCCTTTCCTTGCATCTGATCCTTATACAAGACCTTTTTATTGAATATGACATCTTTGCTCCTAATGATTTTTTGATTTTTGTAATCATATAAGCGATAACCAAAATCATTAACACCATATCCAATAAAGGTACATTTGTTTGATTTTTCCTCAAGATTAATTCTGTTTTCTTTATTAATGTGGACAAATGTTTCATAGCCAAAAGTCTTTAAACATGAGTGGTTTACCTTTTTACCTATCCATGCCTCCTCAAGAATACCACCATCCAAGGAACTTGGAGGCCCTCTGTTCATTAGATAAATAGTAGTATCTATAGCATCTACCCAAAATTGTAAGGGAAATCCTCTATGCAATCTCATGCACCTTGCACACTCTATGATTGCCTTGTTCATCCTTTCTGACACACCATTTTCCTGTGGTGTTCCTTGAATTGTCTTCTCTCTATGAATTCCATGCTCTGAACAGTAGTTATCAAACTATGTGCTTCAGTGTTCAACTCCATTGTCTGATTTGAGACACTTCAACTTATTTCATGTATCATTCTCAACCAAAGCCTTCTTTTTCTTGAAAGTATCAAATACATCAAATTTATTCTAAAAATAATAAATCTAGGTTTTCTTAGTTGCATCATCAATAAAAGTAACATAATAGTGAGAGCTAATGAGAGATGATACCTGAGCAATTCCCCATACATATGCACAAGCTCTAATTTTTTGCTCCTCTTTTCCTTCCCAACTCTGATAAATTTGAATCTCTTATGCTTTCCATAAACACAATTTTCACGTAAATCCAAATCAACATGCTTCAAACCTGGAAAAATATTTCTTGAGTGAAGAATCTGCATCCCCTTCTCACTCATGTGCTTGAGCCTATGATTCCAGAGTGTTGTATCTTCTCTTGTGGAGGTTAAAACGTTAACAGAATTAGAAATACCATTGCATAAATACAATATACCAACCTTTTCTCCTTTTGCTATTACTAGGGCTCCTTTAGTGACCTTCCAGGTTTGGTCTGTAAAGTAGCTACACAACCTTCACCTCCAAATTCCCCTATTGAAATTAGATTTTTCTTTAAATCTAGAACACGCCTTACCTCCTTTAATAGTCATTGATTTCTATTATGTTTCTTTAAAAAAACCTTACCTATTCCAACGATTTACAGGGTTTATCATCACCCAGACGAACATATCCAAAATCTCCTTGAACATAGTCATGAAAATGTTTCCTATTAGGTGTGGCATGGAATGAGGCCCCCAAATCTACCACTCAGGCATCAATAATATTCCCTAATGAAAGAATCAAATCATCTTGCAACACATCACATGTCACATTTGCTTCATGATTGTTCTCTTGTTGTCTATATTCATATTTTCCCTTCCGAGATTTGTAGTCTTTCTTCAGGTATCCATTCATCATGCATTTCCAACACACTTTCCTCGATCCAGAATTGGACCTACCTTTCCTTGAATTACTATGATGTCTTGGGCTCTTTCATCTCTCTAGTTTTCTTCAATTAGTCTTTGCAATCAAAGCATTACCTATTATATCACCTGAGTGTTTCCTTCGCATTTCCTCACTAAGGATAGCACCAACAACATCATCAAACTTTAAAGTACTAGATTCAGAGATAGTTACTAATAGTCATTCCAACTTTCTAGCAATGAGCACATAAACAATAGATCCTTAACTTTATCATCAAAATGTACCCTTACAAAACTTAACTTACTAGTAACCATGTTAAATTCAATTAAATAATCAGCAATAGATCTACCTTCTAACATATTCATATTAAATAGATGCTTCATAAGAAATAGCTTATTTGAGGTTGAGGATTTTTCATATAGTTTGGCCAATGTCATCATTAAACCTTTTTTTGTCATTTCCTTTAAAATGTTGAATACCACCAATGCTACTAGACATAGTTGTATTGTTCCTAGTGCCTTTCTGTCGAGAAGAGCACATTCTTCGTCTGTCATACTAATCAACTTCTTTAATTTTATGCTCAATGGTAGGTACAGATCTTTCTAATACAGATAATATTCCATCTGCATCTTCCACATCTGGTATTTTTGGCCGTTAAATTTCTCAGCCCTAAACTTACCATCTTCTACCATTACTCCCACTCGAACTAGGAACCCTTCTCTCCTACGAGTTTATTAGAAAAATACACCTATGGCTCTAATACCAGTTGTTATAAATTAATTAACAAAGCAATGAAACACATTAAATATTTAAGAAACACATAAAACAAGAGAGACACAGATATATGTGGTTCACCCAATTTAGGATACATCCACACATAAACATCCAATCCTTTTTTTATATTATCCAGCAAAATGAAGAGAAGCAACCTACAGCAAATCCTCCGTAATTTCCTCTTCACTCTCACAAAATCTCCTCTCTTTTTTTATTGCTCAGAATAATAATACATAGCCACAATACAATTCCTTCATATAAACCGAGGGTTGAAGTATAGGCGAAAAAATCCCTAAATTAACACAACTTCTACCATAAGATCATTTGCCTAATTAGCGACCCAAATTGACTATGAAATTACAATATTTTAGAAGGCAAATTTTCATTTATTTTTAGCTTTGGGGGCATTTCCCCCAAATCCCCGCCCGAGGGGGCTCATAAAAATCATCGTCACCCCCTCTGGACCCACCTGATGGTGATCATATGGGTGGCGTTCCAACCTCATTAGGAATAGGGATCCAATTTGGATGAAACAAAAAAACCTTTGAACAATTAGGAAGATAATCAGGCTCCACAACTAACATTATAATTTAATTTACAAAAAACTCTTTAAACGACAAATAAAATTACAACAGAGAAACGAAAATTATATTTGCATTTAAATAAGTATGGTTCATTAAATATTTCCATTGTACTATACAAAGAAAAAACAAGCGAATAAATATCAAAGTACAAATTGGGCTATAATTTAGCAGAAGAGAAAAATAGATATACAAAACCTAGTATGCATAAAAGTAAAAACTGGAATACTAAAATCCATAGATACATGCCAGGATTTAAAGGCCTCTACAAACATACAAAGAAATTATAAAGGAGATAGAGATATTTGAGAGTAGAATCTAGACACGGTTTCTATAGTAAACCAATTAAAACCCAAAAGAAAACAATTGCATACAAAAATGGTACAGGAATATTGACATATTCCAAACCCTAGCAATAATGACGTTATAGAATACATATAAACTTTTCGACGCAAGAAATCAATTGAGATATGACACAAATGCAAGACTAAATAACCTAGCTATTAACCCTAAGTAGAGTATAATAACAAAGTACAATCTCAAAGGATTATTGTGCATTAACAAAATTTAAATTTTAGCACTTAGCTCAAAGCCAAGACCTGTAAGAGGTATTTAATAAATGACTTGACAGATGTAGATATGGCTATATCCAAATAACCTCATTAAGATATTCTTGCCAGAAGGGATTTTATCGCTTATAAGCATATCAATAGCACAAAATAAAAACTGAGCAATCCCAATAATCAAAATTAAAAATAGCATCTCTCATATGTATGTAAGTAATATGTAACTCTCAAACCGGTGGAAGGAAGAACCCTTGAACACAACAAAGATTTCAAAACTAGCAAATAAGTGAAAATAATTTCTGAAGCAAGAGGGTTTCAAGTGATTACCCTTGCACGGTGGCATAAATCCATTAAACTTTATTCCTTGACTAACGAGAGGCCCTTAAGAAAAAACAAGAGAATTCCTCAAAGTCATGGCTTATCAAAGGGTTTACGTTGCAAAAGAACCCTGAATATCATAAACAAATCTAACTGTAAATTCTTGTAGCAAGACATTGTTTATTTTGATGAAGACAATGAATAAAATTAATACCATCTTTTTAAACTAAGAATTATTGTCAGAAGAGATAAAATATTACTAGAAATAATCTTCGAGCGACTGAGAATAGTATGCCACTGTAATAAAGAAGTCAAAGCAGTAAAAAATGCAATAGAGGGTTAAATATTTATGAATTTATAGAGTAATTTTGGTTAAAACCATCATAAGTGACAATTTATTGAGGATAAGTTAAATCAAGAAAAAGTTGTATTCCTTGTATATAATATCTAAACTAATGAGTTTCAAATTATAACATGTCATGATGATGATAAAGATGGATTTAAACCTATATATATTTAAAAAAATGTTGTAGATGAGGTACATTAACACAACCTCAAAACTTAGGCATCTAAATCGAGAATTCATAATGGAGTTCCAAAATCATGATAGGAGTTCCAGCCTCAGTAAAATCTATGCCATGCAAATTTGGCTATGGTGAAGTGGTCAATGCTTAATCAAGCCATGATAAAGATTCATTTATATATTACATTTGAAGGTGATTAGACCATTATAAAGGGTATGGCTGAAAAATGCAACTGAAATGTTTATAAAAAATTGTAAAGGAAAGAGGGACCCAAATTTGTTAATGTACAAAGCGAAACTTTTGAGGAGGCATTGTAGCAAATACAACACAACTATAAGATCACAAAGTCTTAAAACAAAACTTATGATTTGTGGTGTAGCAATGGAGGCTATCTAAATAACTTGATTTTTGCCATAAATTTTAAAATTGGTAGGTAATTGGTAAATTTAGGATTCATAAGAGCAATTTTATAAAGTGATTAAAAACTTATGATATGTGGTGTAGCAATGGAGGCTATCTAAATAGCTTGATCTATGCCATAAACTCTAAAATTGGTAGTTAATTGGTAACTTTAGGATTCCTGAGCGAAGTATTATAAAGTAATTAAACTGATAGATGTCTAATGTGATGCTACATCTATCAGCCTGTGGGATTAATGAATCAAAGATTGGCTATTATATTTGACATAAGATGTCTCAAAGGTAAATTCATTGGTGCCAATGAATTGAAGAGAAAAAGACAAGACAATGTGTGTCTCCAACTCGAAAAAATGCTCTTCCAACATTAGACAAAAAAGAATCCCTTGAAGATTAAGGGATGCACTTTCAAACCCTAAAAGGCTAATTCAACAAATATTTAAATATTTAAATAACACCTTTATGATGCGACTGAATGTGAATATTAGATTTGATGCACTATTGAACTGGAAAAACAAATGGCCAGACATTATCATTTATGCCTTCTCTTATTCTTTTAAAATTTTAATGGAAATTGCAACCAAACTCTTAACATCTCCTCTGCTTTGGGTCAAAATAGTTGACATTAACTTGGGAGATGTGCAGATATTAAAAAAATAGAGAAAAGAGTTTATCTCCTTGTGAAAAAAGAGTTTATCTCCTCAAGAATAGAGTCTTGTAGTAAGATCTCATGATTATGCAAGTAATTCACCAAGTGGAAATAACCCTTATGTAGATTCTCGTACTACAAATTTCACACCACCTTTATGGATTACCACATAGAATCATGCAACATGCATAACACACTAGTAAGCAAATTTTGTCTTTTGCAAAGTTTATTGACCCATTTTGCAAACGATGGATCCCTTATGATTATGAGAAAAGGTTTGGTATTTTTTAAGGATTCAAGTGAATATACCATGCACTAAACCATATTAAAAGGCCCCCCAATCATCCCCTTCATCCTTTTGTTGATGATGGAACCACCATTGATGAAGGTAACCCATATTCAAAGGTGGATGGGTCTTTGGCTCTAAAACATAGCATTGACATGGATGCAAGTACTATGAAAAACCCATAGACATTTTCAACTCTCATTACTTAAAGGCGTGTCAATTTATGAATAAGATAGTGATAACTATAACACAGATTTGGAAGCCCTCAATAATAAAAGTTGTCTTGTCATGCTGAAAATTGAATAATTTTCTACCAACACTACATCTAATTTACTAGAATTTACATATGATAGTTCTAATCCTACCCATAAAATGATACCAATTTCCAAATACCTAAAACCATGGACTAGAACAATTAGAACTATCACCAACTTATATTTGTTGGTCACAACCATCAATCCAATTATTTGTATAAGAGATGAGCACACATAGATCAGTGTATCAATTAAATCATATACAAAAATAGCACTTGAAGTTGTTATCTGTGCAATGAAAAGCCTACGAATCCTTAAGATATGAGAGTTGGATACTACAATCTGAATCTAATGTGCAATGATCTAAGATCTGGTAATCACTACAAACTACTAAAAATGAGGCACATTACTTATTACCTCAAGCCAGTCTTAAGATAATACCAAGAATAGATCCAAAAGGAGTTTGTAGGTACAATAAAAGGATTTTCCACACTATAAAAAAATATGGTGTATTAAAAAAATCTGACCTTTGAAGTCATTATTTGAAGTAGTATTTCCATGGATAAGAATGACAGCACCAATGCAGAAGTGAGAGAGGCTTCATTTATATGTAATTAAAAAATAAATATTAAATCTAGTTCATGGAAACCCCTCAACCAAATAGTAACCACTCAAGAAGATCTATACATCTATACATCTGGAGAAAATAAATAAATATATGTATTTGTGAGACCCCATTAAAAAAATGAAGATTCAGGGTAGGAAAAGCTAGCCCTAATACCATGTAAGAGTATTTGTATTATAAGCATTGCATGCAAAATAAATAGAGATGTCTTCCATTTATAGAAATGGAAGAGGTTCAATGTCGAATAAGAATAGCTATGAAAACTGGGCAAATAATAACCCTATGTGAGCTTAAAACTCACAACACTTGGCTCATTGAAAAGTGTGCATTGGAAAATACAAACATTAACATAAATAAACCGGCATAGATCCATGTTAACTTGGGAAGTGTTGAGAGGGATCAAATCTCTTAAGGTACAAACCTATTTTAGAGTGCAAAACTTGAAGAAAGATCTATGCTTCAAGATCAATTTGGGATTATCATGGATGTGTGATGCAAGGGAAATTTATATTAATATTTTTTGAATGCCATATATCAACTCCATATTAAGAATTGAATATTTTACACATCTCCCACACAATGGAAAATAAAAATATGAGAATTTTTTAAATTTCAATTACTTTATCTTTTTACATATAAATTTGTTTGTGCATAGAGGTCATCTATAGCCCGGTATGGGGGAGATGTTGTCTTGTAACATTACCTTTAAAAATAATAAAATAGCATTTGCATTAACAAATTAAAAAATGGTAATAACAAAAGAAATCTTTCAATGTCGACCACAAATAAAATACTTCAATTTTCACCTAAATTTTACATCGACTTTATATAGAGAGATAAAATAAAAATAATGCTTTGATTAACAGTTAAAAATATATATATATATGTAATAACAAAAAAAAACCTTTCTGTCATCCATAAATATATAACTCTAATTTCCACCTTAATTTTAGGCCATCATTTATATAGGGAAATAAAGTATTTGAAAGTTAAAAATAAAAATAAAATCTAATTTGGTTTATTAATTGTTTTTTACTTTTAGTATGAGGGGAGATGTGAAATTCATTTTCTACTTAATTATGGAGTTGAGAGACCATGGTTATTTAAAATTAATATTGATACTATAGTGGAAGTGTATTCATTCTATATTTAACATTTAGTATTTAAAAAAATATATATATATTATATATATATATAATATATATAAGAGAGAGGAGAGAGAGAGAGAGAGAGAGATATTGATAACAAAAAATTATAAGTTTTATTGTTATCCATAAATAAATATTTCAATGTCCATATTAAGTACCATAATTTTATATAAAGTTTAAATAAATAAATGAAATAATTGAAATTAACAAATTTCTCATATTTTCACTTTCCATTTTGAGGAAAATGTGTAATGTATTCAAGTGTGAGGAAAAATAATTGAAATTAAAAAATTTCTCATATTTTCACTTTCCATTTTGAGGAAAATGTGTAATGTATTCAAGTGTGAGGAAAATGTGTAATGTATTCAAGTCTTAATATGAAATTACTATGTGTCATTTAAAAAATGTGTGTGTGTGTGTGTGTGTGTGTGTGTGTGTGGAGAGAGATGTTTTGTACTTCCCAATATGAGTCAATGTGCACTCGAAAGCATACCAACCAAAAAACATTTTAATATGGACAATGTGCATCATAAATAAAAATTGTCAATGACCATGTTGAGTAAAATATTTCAATGCCAACTATGTATCAAAATCCTCTTTTAGAATTGTTGTGGCTTTCCATGGCATAAATTTCTTATGTTAAGTTGGATCTTTAGTGAAATTGACATTATATTTTTCGTTGAAACTTAGGAGCATGATAAGTATAAGGTCCCTCACATAAGTTGGTTCATTTGGTGGTTAGCTTGGAATAAGAAATCCTCTTGCAAAGGATTGGGGGAATAGTTTGTTATATAAAAAAGTGTGTATCCTCGTGCTCAACTTCATAAGATATATGTCTTAAATTGATACGTTTGGATCAAAATATATGACATTAATATTAAGAGGACTTATATCTCAATTTGTTATTTTGCACCTATCAACTCTACCTTTTTATAAGAAAAACAATCTAAATAAGGATTTCCCTTATAATATCTTAGAGTAGAATATTCATAATCTAAGGAATGAAGGTACTATCCTCTTGTTAGGAGAATTTAATGCTAGAACTGTATCTAACCAAGTTATTCTTCTAAGTAATGATTAAAACACTAATCCTCTTTGGCGAGATGAGGATCTTGATTTAGCAAGTAGATTCAAAAGAAACCCTAAAGACCTAATTGAGAATTTATTTAGTATTGAGATAGTCAAATTTGTATATTTCTTAAAACCTTACAATTTGCAATGGAATAATCAAGTGGCCAAACTCGAACAAAATTTGATATTTGTATTTCCAACCAAATTGTAAACGTTGACCTCTTAAATGACCATTACCCTAAGTGTAATCATAGACCTTTAACCTTAACTCTAAACTCTGTCATGCAAAAAAAACACATGCATGAAAATTGTGAGAGTCAAAGCCACTTATTTTTCTACAAGATTAAAATGTATCTCATCTTAAAGGATTTAAATAGGTATTTACACCTTTTAACTTATAAATATAACATTGAAAACTCATATCATGTTTTTATTATAACCTTCTCCACTATTGTTAGTAAGTTCTTCACTGAGGCATCATATAAAAATAATAATAGAACTACCAACCCTTGGTATGATAATGATGGTAAAATTGCTAGAAAAAAGATTACAGATGCTCCTAATGAAACCTTAAAACATGGTAGGATAAATACAGACAACACTCTTATTAAAAGAAAGAAATATACCTACAAGTAAAAAAAAAGAACAATTATTGCACCTCTCTAAGTTTAGGCCTAGAAAGTTTTGGAGGAAAATTCTGATTCACATGTCTAAAGAAAATCATTTGATTCTCTTAAATAACTAGAATATTTTCCTTAAAAGCCTCTATGAATCCCCTAATAACATGGACACCATTTTGAATTCCCTTATAGAGGATGATATGTTTTCTTTAAAAGGCATTGAGTTTATGGTTAAGTAGTTCTCACTAAAGGGAAATCTAAGGATATTGAAGGCTCTTAAGATGAAATTCGTAAGATGGGAGAACATATCCTCATTACACACATACACAAGATTTTTAATTTAGTAGTGAAAAAAAGCTTCCCTAAGCTTTGGATGAAAATCCCTATTGTACCTATTTTTAAGAGCGAGGATAAATGCATTCCCTCTAATTACAAGACCATTGTGATTAGCTACATTTTAGTCAAGTTGTATGGGCTTATTTTGGAAAAAAAAAGTATCCTTTGACATGAAAGCCATGGTAAAAGAGCTAAAGGCTAGGCTGAGATTATAACATATCAAGAACCATGGACTACCTTGCTACTCTTAAGATAATTGCATAGGAATGTCACAATAACAAAATTGATTTATTCTATTGTTTTGTTGAATTTAAGAAATCTTTTGACATCATTCCTAGAACAAAGCTATGGAAGAGGCAAGAAGAAATAATGGCTCCTCTTGAGTTGAGGATTGTTGTGGCAAGGCGATACAAAAATGTTATTTCCAAGATTAGAACCACTAAGAGTTGGTTGAAAGAAATTAAATACAATATTGGAGTCAAACAAGGGTATCCCTTATCTCCTACCCATTTTGACATATACATTGATAAACTAGATGAATGTTTGAAGTCGTCTTAACCCCCTGCTCATTGATATAATCATAAGTCTTCTACTATATACGAATAACGTTGTTCTATTGCCAAAAAACAACATCATAATATTGAAAAATAACTCTTACTTTTTATTTAAAAAATTAAAAATAACAATCAATAAATAAATTAGTATTAACCTAACTAATTAAATACAAACACTCACTCAAAATTTTTAAAATAATTTTATTTAAAAATTAATGCTAACTAACCCTATCTAATCCCTTTGGGCACATCTCAATCAGCTTTTATTTCCTTTACATGTGAACAATTTATGAAATCAATGGTGAACTCCTCATCTCCCTATCTGCTTGTATTGCCTTTATATGTGGATAATTTATGAAACCAGTGGGAAACTCATCATCTCCTTTCACTTTCTCTCATCTTACCTATATTTTTAATCAAAGATGGAACCTCATCCCTGAAAATGTCGTGTATTCAATAAAAATAATTAGAATTTAGCCTAAATTTAAGAATTCGCATTCATACATGCGATTGGTCCATAGAGGTTTTTCCCCTCTTGTTGCATTGTAAGTTACATTTGAAACAAGGTGACACAACGCCACAAATTTCACAACTTGTAGGATGACTAAATGTCAAAAAAATGGACATTAATATTAATTTAATTGTTCACAATTAAGAATATGAAATAAATATTTTCACACTTAAACATATGAAATAATTAAATTAAAATAAATAGATCATGCTTAATTAAGCCAATTACAATGGTTGCAATTCAGATATTGGTGAGTTAATTAATTAAAATGATTTATAATTAATCTTAAATTTATAAGAATATAATGAATCATTATTTCTTAATTATATTAAAACTTAAAAATATTATGATTGCAATTAATACTAATAATATATCTCATTTATTTATTGAATGTAATTTTAATTTTAAAATGGTATTTCAATCATTGTTATTATAAACATTAAATTATGCATTTATATATTAGATAATTATTTATCAAAATTCAACTTTAATATCATGTTGAAGAATATGTAATTGGAAAAGTAATTAATTTTGATTTTTAAGAGAAAAAGGTTGGTTATAGATATTGATATAACCTTAAAATACAAGTAAGACTTATCCATTTTGATCACTTTAATCATATCCAAAATATTAATTCCATGTCTCAACTTATGTGCTAGTTAACCTAATCAACTTATGCGCTAGTTAACCTAATCAAAACTAAGTTCGTTAAATCCAACAAACCAATAACCCTTCAATTATCCATGGAAAAACATTAACATATATCATAAACTCTAATGGAAAAGATCCTTGTGCATTCTTGAAAATGCGCATTTATATCCAATCAATTTTGGACATTTTTACAATTTCAAATCTAAACATTTCTTCACCATCAATTATTCATATATTGTATGGTATACCATATTTATAGAAGTTTCTATCAGTGCAATTATGATTTTTTGGGCGGTAAGAGAGGCAATGGCTTCAACATTGTGAGAATGGGAAATCCTAGAAATTTTAAAAATAAAAGCTAATATATAAAAATGAAGATTACAGATGTATTAATTTTAATAATAATTCGGTGCTGTAAGAGAGGCAGTGGCTTCAACATTGTGAGAATGTGGAAACCCCAGAAATTTTAAAAATAAAAGCTAATATATAAAAATGAAGATTACACATGTATTAATTTTAATAATAATTTGTTGGTAATTTTAGTAGAATTTTTTAATGAAAATATATTAATAAATCAAATGAGTAAATGAAAACATTAAAAATATCAAACTAAATCATCAAAACAAAAGCTTAATATTGAGTTGTGATTAAAAAATTGTCTAATTTAAATAAATTTACGGAAACAAATTTTAAGTATAATAGATAGTGTAATGATGATAAAAAAAAAATTATAATCAATTTTTTGATTTAGGGAGGCTTTTTTTGGTACGCTGGGTTTTTTTCTTTTAAGTTATCAAAAAATAGAATACATATCAAATGTTTTTGATTGGTTGGCCGTATGGGAAATATGACCACAAAAAAAAATAGACTTCTAATCTATATAGTTTGTTCTAGGTTTTCAATAGACGTGAGAACAATGATGTTATATAACCCTAGATTTTTCTTATGTTGTTTATCTTTATGAAGCTTGATAGGCTTAGCTATAATAAAACAAAGACAAAGTAACTAATTATGACAAATAAATCTAAAGCATGCAAGTTGTGACCATGATGTGCCTAAGTGTTTGTATTAGGTTTTAAAGGGCCTAGATCTTGAGAAGAAAGAGCAAGAAGTCTACTTTTGATCTCCTTTATCTAAATCATTACGTCATCCAATTGAAGAAGAACTTTTTCTCAAACCTCATCCCTATCTTGAAGAAATTTTCCAACCATTATCTTAATATGCTAGTAATTCAACAACTTTCCAATACTTCATGTGTCTAGCTTCGGAATTGCTGACATTTGGTATTTAGTTTCCAATCTCAACATCTACATGCAAATCATGCATGGCATTTTGGTCTAGCCTAATTTTCCATTTAGCAATGGAGGTATATAGGGTTCATTGCTACTGGGAGGGTTCACTGCTACTAGCTACAACAACATACTCCAATGGTCTTCTAACTCCTCCCTAGCACACTTCTAATAGGCTCAGTCACTCTGTGGGCCCTCTCAGCTCCTTGTTATCCCCTGTGTTCTTCATTTTTTCATGCACTCTAATTATTCGCCAAAATGTTAGGGTTATTCAACAGGCGTTTTAGGGTTTCTCTCCTACTTCTTCCCTCAACAAAGTTTCAATAACGACATCCCAAACCTCGTTACGATTAGTCAAGCATTGATGGTATCCGTATGAAAAATGTTTTTTGGTTGACTATTAATCCTATGGAGGTAATATTAGTCGATTTTTCTAAGGATCACCATGAGGGTTTACCCAATTTTTACCTCATTTATCATCAGTCCTCGGAACGGGAAGCATTTTCACCAAGATTCAGAAGGTATGGACCTAGAGGAGACACATACCCTCAAGATTGACTGCGATATTAATGGCCAAGAATGGGGGAGTCCAGGCTCAAGGAATGTTGTGGCCTCCTGCACAATTTTTGCCTCTTATGCTAGAATCACCTACCCTTCCTCTAGACCAACTGTAGATGCACTGATGGGCTCCTCTCTTGATTAGGTACTTGGACCCTCCTCCCCCACTCTAGATGGTTTTTCCTCTCTGTTACATGATTTCCCTTTGCATGCATCTCCACCATATTCTAAGCTTTCTTCCTATAAAGATAGCTTCCATTTTTTTTGTTGCTTCTCCTTTGTTTAGATACATCCAGAAGTTTAGCCCCCTTTAGGCTTTCAGAACTCTCATGTTGACTCCTCCCTCCTTCTCAACTGGCATATATGATTCCACTCTATCCTTTGTTAATCATTCCTTGACTTAGTTCCAAGATCTCCCCACTCTCTTGTCATTGTTTCAAGGTTTCACCAAGTCTCTGAGGTTCCATTGCCAATGTCCCTTGATTTTTTATCTATCGACCCCCCTTACTCACTTGCGTTCACCAATCACTTCAACCTTTTGGAACCCTCATTGTCGACACATTTAGCGTCCTTTTACCCCTCACCCTCCTTGGATCCTATATTTTCCTCCACTGCTACTCTCCCATGAATTGTTCAAGGGTCAAATCCCCCCCATACATCCTTCTCCTCAAACCCTCTTCCCCACCAAACATAAGGAAGTGCAAAGACAAAGCCTCGTCCACTCATCAAAGAACTAAAAGAGAAAAAATAAATGGTTTTGGGGGGAGATGTTGAAATTCACCAGGTCATGCATATGAGGGAACACTCCTTAGTCGGTTGGGTAAGGGGTCAAAGTTTCAATCAAAAAACCATTGAAGAATAGGTCAATTCAAAATGTGGAAATCACCTCAAAAACATGTCAGAAGTTCATTATTTGGTTAAAGGATGGTTTACACTGATCTCCTCAAACAAGGAGGAGGCATCATGGGCAATTCAAAAATTTCGGCACATTGATTCAACACCATTTCTACTCAAGCGTTGGAATCCTCTCTTCAACCTCAATAAGGAAAGGACGGATAAAATCCCCATCTAGATTCACATATCTAGGTTCCCAATGAAATTTTGGACATAGGGTGCTCTCTTATCTATTGGCTCAAATTTAGGTGAGCTACTTTATGTTGACATATCTTTCCTGTAAAACAAAGAATTAAAAGTGGCAAGGGTTTTAGTACTTTTGGACATCCCTAGGGAGTTTATGGAGTGAAACAGAGATTGTACATAAGGGGGAAGAACACACAAAAATCCTAAACTATGAAGGGATACCATTCAAATGTAGGTATTTCCATAAGCACAACCATAATGTTCTCTAGTGCAAGTTTCCATTCAAAGGAAGGTGGAAGCCAAAAAAAGTTCATACCACCCCACTTAGAGAAACTGCTCCCATGGTTGAATACCACATAATGCACTCCCCTCATATTGAAAAATATTCATGGGATATAGAGATGGTCTCTCCTTCAACCTCTCCAATAGGATTATCTTCTCATACAATGGTCCAAGCGCAACAACCCACATCCAATCTCTCAACGCTAGGGAAGGTCATAGTCCCTCCTCCATTGGGACTATTTGATCTTTCTAGTACTCTACCTATCCCATCTCTCTCTTTTTTCTTCGATCAATTCTACTGTCTACTCTGGTTTATTTTCTTCACTTGGTGTATCATCATTGGTTATGGAATCTGTTGGACCTTTCTCTCATTGCCTTCCCTTAAGTTATGTTGATTTCCTCTTCCCCCCTCCTAACTTCCCTCATCCCTCCTTCACCTAATCCCACTTGAGAAAATTCATCCTCCCCCTCGAGGTCCATTGAAGCCAAATATTTATTTTTGTCTCATCTCCCTAACCCCTCCTTCTTTCTTGACAGTCTCAGACATAACCCCCCTGACATTGCTACTAGTAAAGCCAAGGGTCGTCAATCCAAACTTGTATTAGCCTAGAATAAGGTCTTGGTCGATCTCGCATCAGGGCATCAACTCTCCGTTGATGGGGCACTTAGAGCATCATAAACCCCAAGAGGGTTTAACCCATGATCATATTATCTCTCAGCTACAGGGGCCTGGGTAGCCCTCAAAAATAATTGGCCCTTCGTCATCTGACAGAATTTGAGGGAGTCTTTATCCTCCTACAAGAAACTTTGGGAGTGGGGGAAACAATTTCAAGTTCTCTAGAAATAATTATGTTAGGATGGAACTTCACATGCACTAATGCACGAGGAAAAGAAAGTGGACAGGCGATAGGATGGAACCCTCAATATATCAAATACATCAATGTCTGGGGAATGGAATATGTCTTTGGTATTAATTTTAGATCAACGGAACTCAATTTTATCTTCCTCATTCTCAACATATATGGCCCACCTCATGAAAAAATCCCCTTTTGGGACTCCCTTTCAAAGAAATCATTTTTCTCACCTTATCATAGGGGGAGACCTCAATTTCTCTTTGGGTGTTTCAAAAATTTGGGGCCCCTATGCCTAGGTTGATCCTAACTTGACCTATTTCTCTAAGCTCCTAAGTGACCACACTCTCATTGACATTAAGCCTATTAAAATCAAGCCCACCTAGAAGAACAAGAGAATTGGGGAGGATCAAATTTCCAACAAACTAGATCACTTCCTACTCGTCAAACATATGGTTGATAGAATTCCAAAGGGGTTGGCTTGGAACAATCCCCACTTTTGTTGTAGATTAAATCAATGGGACTCAAACCCCGTAGTACCTTCAAGCTCAACTAATCCTAGCTTAGAGATGAGAGTTTTGTGGACCTCATGAGAACAACTTGGAGACCTTTTGATCCCTTATTAGATGTCTTAGTAAGAGGCCATTTTTTCATGAACCTAAAATATGTTAAAGAGGCTACCATCAAATGGTCGATCAATAAAAGGATTAGAGATATGCAAGAACTTAGAGAGGTGGAAGTAGACCTAAAGGCTATATCAAAGGAATCAATTAAAGGTTATGAATATGAGGAATCTATGGAAAAATTGTTGTGACTGGATGGGAGAAAGAAAATCCTTTTGGAAAATGTTAAAGAAAATTAGAAACTCAAAAGTTAGGCCATATGGTTGGAGGCTAGAGATGAGAACACTAAGTTTTTATAAAATTACACCAAAGGGAGTAAAATGAGCAACGTGATATGGAAGCTAAGGGACCTGGAGGGGGAAATTGCCTCATCTTTCTAGGAACTTGTAGAGATGGGGAAAAACCATTTCGACACCCTTTTTAAAGAACCACCATGGGCCTCCATAACAGAGGTTGTGCACCTAGCCCTCTTCTTCCAAAGCTTTGTCAATCACGAAGACAATGATCATTTGATGGTAGCAACATTTATGCATGAGCTCAAGAAGGCCTTGTGTAGTTTTTAAAGGAAAAAATTCCATTCCTAGATGAGTGGTAGGTCAAATTATTTTTGGGGATTTTTAACATATTGAGTGAATACCTATAAAAATTCATAGACGAATCCAAATCATTAGGCCACATTCATGCCTCTTTCAATTCTACTTTCCTTGTTGCATTAATCCCCAAGTTTGATGCCCTTTCCATATTTGATGACTTCCCCCCTATCACACTCTACAATTGTATCTACAAAGTCATTTCTAAAATTATCACCCTTAGGCTCAAACCTATCTTATCCAACTCTATATCCAAGGGACAATTTTCCTTTTTTGGAGAGAAGATAAATCCAGAAGCCATAGAGGTTGCTCAGGAGCGTTTACAGAATCTAAAGAAACGATGCCTGGAGGGTTCCATCCTTAAAATCAACCTATGATTGCCTTTGATCGATTTATTTGGCTCTACATCCATATCCTCCTCACCCACCTAGGTTTCAAACTAGATTTCATCAAATGGATCATGAGTTGTGTATCTTCAACTAATTTTGTTGTTCCCATTGATGGATCTGCCTCCCCTTTCTTCAGTGGTGAAAGAGGATTAAGGCAAAGATACCCCCTCTCCCCCCTCCTCTTTCTTTTAGTACATGAAGCTCTTAGCATATCTCTGGAGGAAGCCCGCAAAAGGAATGGGCTTCTACGTGTCGGTTTCCCCCACTCTTCATATCACTCAGCTTCTCTTTGTAGACAAGTTCCTAATATTCAATTGAAGGGACACAAGAGAAATCAAAGAAACCATTGGACTCTTTGAAGTTGTTATACATATGGTCACAAATCTCCTCAAATCCTCCCTCACACCTTTCAGCCTCAATGAGGGGGAGCTAAGAATCCACTGACATTATTTTCTTTTCAATCTGACCAATTTGGAGCAAGGTTTCAAATATTTTGGCTTCCTTCTCAAACTAAATTCCTACGCCTATGTTGACTGGAAATGGCTCCTAGCCAAAATTGAAAAAATATTAAAACCTTGGAGCATGCAATGGCTATCTAGAGTTGGTTGTTTGGTGCTTATCAAATCTATCCTAGAATAAATACCCATCTATTGGGTGTCTCTCTCCTGGATCCCAAAAGGCACCCTCAAAAACATTTGGAAATACTGCTACAATTTATTATGGGTTGTATCATTAGAGCAGTATGCTTTCCCATGGGTAAAATGGGCCAAAATTGCCATGCCCAAGGCATGGGGGAAATGGGGTATAAAACACCTACCTTAGTTCTCCCAAGAATTGGTAGTTAAAGTGGGTTCACAGCTTCTTTCCACTCAAATCCTTTGGCCTTAAATGTTCCATAGAAAATAGGTTTTCCCATTGTCCCTTAAAGAATTGATCCAAAGTAACAATAAGAATAGGAAAAATGCCTCAATCATTTGGAGGGTTTTTATCAAATCTTTACCCCTCATTGAAATTGGTCCAACTTGGAAAGTGGGGGAGGGTACCCATCTCCATCTGGAAATAGATCCATGGATCGAATGCAACAATGCTCATCATCTCTTGGAGGATCTAGTCGTCCCGCTTCATTGGAAGGGATTGTTCATCCTCAATAAAGTAGTGGTATGCTACCAAAATCCACTCAGAGAACGGTAATGGCTAACTAGTGGTCGACTAAACTTACTAAGGGTTTTTAGAAGAAATTGGTCCATATACATTTAAGCTTTGAAGGAGTACCATATCTGTATCGCAGATGACCTAGATGAACTAGTATGGATCCATTCTTCCTCAGGGACCTATACCCCCAAAGAAGGTTATGTCACCTCATCACAGACCGGCTATCAAATCTATAGGAGAACTAGTGGTGGCATCTCTGGAAGCTCAAATGTCTAGCCAAGTCAATAGTATTTATGTGGTGTGTTATGGAAAAAAAAATTCCCCACCTATGATTTCTTGTGTAGGAGATAGAAAAAAAGGGGCTTGGATGGTGCAACTTACGTAAATCTGCTGAGAAAATAGTCTACCATCTGCTGATTGTTTTCTCATACTCCCAATTCCTATGGCACTTTTTCATATCCAAGCTAGGTTGAGGTTGCATATGGAATAGACTTAATACAAAGGAAACCTAGAAATCATGGTATAATAGTAGAGGCACTAAATATTTCATCGTTCTCCCTTTCCTATAATTTTGGAGCATATGGTTAGCCAAGAACAAGGAAATATTCAAAAACTACCTAATCCCTCTAAAATTCTTTGCATTCCAATCCCTTTCCATCCTTTATCTTCTACCAAATCCAAATTTTGTGCATAACTATAAAAATTCTCCAATTCCTCAAATTGACATATCCAAACCTTAGGATTTCCTCGATGAGGAATCATAAGATGACTCGAAAATTTGTGGATGAGGGGTTTTCCTTCACATTAATGACAACCACTCCTTCCACATAAAAATGGATCTGAATGAGGGCCCAAATAACTTCATCGAACTAATGGATCTAAAGCTTTTATTGATTTTTACCCATGAACAGAACATACTCTCTCTATAGATTTTTAGGGACTCGCAACTTATCATAAACTGGACAGGAGGCTAACATTAAATATCATAACTTAAGGATCCAACCATTGGTGACTTACATACATCATTTAAAATCTATTTTCTCGTCTTACTTTGTTTCCCACATCTATAGGGAGCACAACACCACAATAGACACCCTCTCTAAAGAGGGTGTTTCAATGGCTCACGAGACTATTAGAAATTGTAGCAAGAAAGAATAAATTTGACTTGTGCCTTAGTCAAATTTAGTAATTCGATTTTCCACATCACCAAGATGAGTTGGATGGCAGTTAGCTAGAGAGACATGGCCTTTTCTACTAGTTAAATCAGTAAATTCGAGTTATAGGCTTGGATTAGAGGTGTGCATGTAGTGATTGCTAAAATTTAGCAATCTAGCTCAGTTATTTTCATTTGCACTCAATTAACAAAGCTCAAGTCATTAGTTGAGTCAGTTGAAGGTTAGTTGAGTAGTAGAATTGTTGTTAACTCGGTGATCCCTCAGTTAAACTATTCAATTAATTAAAAATAGTCCAAACATGCATGGAATTGGAATTTCCTAGCTGGAGTGGAGGAAAAGGAACATTGTAATTATCAATTGTATACTAGTTGAGTGTACAAGCTTGGAATTTAAACAAGTGAATCATTCCTTGGGAATTTCATAAGAAAATAGGAGGAAATTTCTATCTTTTATGAGCTAATTTGCTCAAGGATTGTGCAAGGAAATAAGAGGAAGTTGGGGCCTTTAATTGGCTAAGTGATGGCCAGAGCAGGACAATCAATAGGAGAAAAATTTTACATTGCAGGGTGTGCTTTAGAGTTGAAGCAAGACATTGTAATATTTTCTCATTCTCATTTGATTAATGAAAAGCAACAGAGGGGATTTTCCTAGTTGGGTTACCCTGTAAATCATTGTTTTCTTATGGTTTTGATGGTTTCATGTCATTGCATTTGTTTCTAAATTTTGATTTGCATTCCATGTAATAGTAGAGGATATTTGTAATCTCTTGTTTTCAGTTTGAATTCATCACTAGTAACAAATTTATATTAATTTATACATAGTATTAGAGTATAAATCACACTAGAAACCAATCAATAGATCTTCTCCTTCATAGATCTTGATTTTCATATTTAGTGAAGCAGTTTTCTTCTGTAAGGGAAAAAAATTTCAATGGATTGAGATTAGGGTATGCCCTAGAGGGCACCTTGCATTTCATAAGTTGGAAGCACGAGATGGAAGTTGTTCTCAATGATAATGGAGTGTAACCGTACACCAAAACTGACATTCCAAACCATCAATATCATATGCACAACAATTAGCCTAGTGGAAGAAGGATACCACCAAAGCCAGGGGGATCATCATGGAGGGTATGAGAGACCACATAGTCTCAAATTTACCTGGCAAGGAGACTAAAATTTCTATGTGGAAGACCCTCACCGGGCTATTTGAAAATTGCAATGATGCCAGGAAATTGGCATTGAGATACAAGCTCAAAAACATCTGCATGCAAAAAAATGAAACCCTTCCACATAACCTCTCCAGATTCACTTAGTGTTAAGATGATCTTGGAGGAGTTAGATAAAATATATCATCTTTGGAGCTAATGAGCCTAGCTCTCCTAGGCCTTCCAAAATCCTGGCGCAACTACCAGGACTTTGTAAATGCAAGGGACAAATTTTGAATTTGGGAGAGACTTTGGTTCGATTTGGTGCAGGAATAAATTCGAAGGAACAATAGAGATGGAGTAACATCCAAAACTGTGGAGGAAAAGAAATTTTCCTTGGTTGGGAAGGGAAAGAAAATTAAGGGAAATAAGGCCTAAAGCAAGCCAATGTCCAACCAAAACAATGGAAAGAAGAAGGACCTAAGCAAGATAAAATGTTTTCATTGCCACGAATTTGGGCACTATGCAACAAAGTGTCCATACAAGAAGTCTAACAAGAAGCCTTTAGGAGGAGAAAGAGGTGAAGCACTTGCCTCACAATTTGAATTAAACTTCACTTTGATTGCATGCATGGCTAGCACTATAATGGGGAGTATGTGGCACCTATATTTAGGTGCCTTGTTCCATATGACAAGATGCAAAGGATTCTTCAGTATCCTAGAGGAGAAGGATCTTTAGATACACATAGAACTTTAGGATGATGGGCAGTACAATACAAAAGGAATTGGAATTGTAACCTTTAAGAGGGAGTCAGGATCCCATCTTCATCTGAAAGATGTTATATATGTACCTGAGATGTGTTGTAACATTCTTGTTTTTGATAAGTTAGCTATTAGATAAAAAATCAAAATGTCATACAAAAAATGATAAGTTAGGATATGGACCAAAAACAAAATGGAAAATAGAAATGTTAGCAGTGATTATTATTGCAGGTCCATATCAAATAAAATGATAGGGTAGTTGCTCTAAAAAAGGAAGGCAAAATGAAAATAATAGATAAGCAATAGAAGAAGAATATTTTCTTTAGAAAATAAATTAAGGTTGCTAGCTCAAATGCACCTTTGAAAAATGTCCTTTTGATTAATCATGCTTAACTTCTTTAATTATGATTTAATTGTTGTAATAAAGCTTGATGACCTTAATGAATTTAGACTTCTGTGATCCATAACATTAGTTTAGAGAATTTTCGGCAAAATCACATAATTAATCATTTGTCGACGCGTTTCGAACCAACCAGTGTGGTTCATCGTCAGGACAAGTTGAAGATCAAATCCAGCTTAG
>APFE031685034.1:0-17025 GCA_000404065.3 Pinus taeda | reverse complement strand
GCCTTCACTAAGTGGGCCCACAGCCTATTTTTGGCGCAAGTCTATTTTTAGACTATGTCTATTTTTAGACATATGGATCATGTCTATGAATTGCAGGTTGCTGTTTATGGATGATTGATCAAGTTGGAAAAAAATAGATGGACTCTATTTTTAGACCACAGCGGAGTGACTGCTCAGTCTAAATATAGAACAGTCAAATATTATTAGCTCATAATAATATTTAGAATATAAACTTTGTCTTATTCTCTTGGAGCACTTCAGGATGAGCTACGGATGTGGTACATGCAGATCCCAGAAGGAAATACGTGGTTACCTATGGGATGACTAATATTTGCATGCAGGACTTCAGTTAGAAATCAAGTGAGTTGAGTTTAGTGGACTGGAGGTGCAGTTGATGGAGTTGTGTTCAGTTTAGCTTTGTTAAACTGGTTGTATTTAGTCTAACTGGCAAATAGACTAGAGATGAGTTGGGTGAATTAGTTATTAATTAATTCACAAGTTATTAACTCATAATACAACTAATGAATACACCAGTTAACTCAGTTGCATGTCAGTGCATGTTCATTTCAGCAGGGACAGGTGTTAGAGAATCAGATTGCTATCAGTTGTGACTATAGTTGTGCATCAGATTTTGCACAATCAAGGGATTGAGTATGCCAATGAGTTTGCCCACGTATTTGCCCACATTGTAGCTTGTGCTCACGTGATTTAGCCAAGGAAATACGTGGTTGCCTGGGAATCATCATCAGTTCTTGAGCAGGTATTGAGCAGCGGAGGCAGGCAAGCAGCGAAGGAGATTTGAGCTAATGATTGATTCAGATCTGAGCTGTATTGTGTGTAACAGAGGTGGAGATACTTGTGAGAAGTATTATGCTGTGTAATGTTACATGACTCAATCATTAATATACAGATAGTTGGGGTGTTTAGCGAGATGCTTTCCCCGGGATACATACTGTGTTAATGTGTGAATGCTCTTGATGTTTTATTGTTATTGATGCTGCTATATTGATGATCAACGTAGAGGAGCTTATGTATTGTGTATGTTTTCCGAAATAGTACATGATTAGGATAATCTCTGTTGAATATGTGTTAAATTATTCAAAATTTCTACAGAGCAAACCATTGTGGAGCAAAATGAAGCTAGGGTTTCTCAACTTGCTTCAAATTTTCAAAATCAGCTTCACTAACTTGCCATGCCTTTCCAGCATATCCAATTCACTAGCTCCTCCGGTCCGGTTGATGGCAGTGTTATTGCTACTCATTGGACTTCACTTGCCTTGTCTTCTTACAATCGACAAGTCAATGAATTCCAAATTGAGCTAGTTGAACGTCGTTCTGCTAGAAATGCTGCTCAAGCTGCCAGAAATGCCGCTCAGGAAGAATTAGCTAAGCAAGCTAATGACATTCCCCGCGAAGAGGATATCTCTGTTATGGTCCCAGCAACTGCGCAACCAGCCTCAACAACTGCGCAGTCTGCCTCAGAGATAGCAGCAGCAACAGCAGTATCCCCAGCCTCTTACTGCTCAGCAATCCCGGCCAAAAAATGGGATTGGCAGGGGGCGGTTCCGCCGGGGAATTCGCTCCACTCAATCTGTTGCTAGGCAGTTGGCTTCCATTCCAAACCAACCTTTCCAGAACACTGGTTTGAATCCGGAAGCTGCCCCATTTGCGCCACAGCAGTCAGATGTGTCCCAAATTCTTGCCAGACTCAAAGGGAAAGGCAAGGCTCTCTTCGTGTAAGAAAATCCCGTAATCTTTTTTGGTTGCCCTCCATTAGCCCCGCTTCCTATTTGGCTTATCTGATTGGAAAAATGACCCCTTCCCAGATTGATCGTCAAATTAGCAATCTCGCTATTCACAATCTCTCTATCATCCCTCTTTCCTTCAGCCAAACCAAACTGTTGGGCCTAGGGCACAAATATATCCCTTGGCCTCCTCCCATGGCCATTGATGACATCTTTAAAGAGTATGCCTATTTTTCTCGACTCTGCTGTCTCAGAAGGTTTTTTAGACTTTCTGTGGATGATACTTACAATCCTTTCCGCTTACCCAACCCTACTTGGGAGCCTCCTATCAATGATCCAGACCTTAACCGCTCTCTCCAGATTGGCCTCTCTATCCTTAAAGACCGCATTGCCTTTGTCCATTTTTCCTCCAAACCCAGTTTCTCTAGATCCCAGCTACTTGAACTAAGGAGCCTCCACCGCCTCCCTATTGTAATCAAACCGGCTGATAAGAACCTGGGGATTGTTGTTCTTGACAAAGATAGTTATGTTGCTGAAGCTCATCGAAAACTTTCTGATCTCAATGTTTACAGACAGTATGCAACAGTTCCTTGGATGGCCACCAGAAGATCTCTCAGCTAGCTTCAAGCTAGATACATAAATCTTCTTTCAGTGCAACAATGGGAATACATAATGCAAGTCAAGCCTCACAATGCTAGAGCTTGCAGGCTCTACTTCATTTGGAAAATCCACAAAAACCCTCCTGTCAGTAGGCTTATTTGTGCTTACAGTGGTTTTATGTTGGAACCTCTTTCCAAATTCTTGCATTATAAACTTCTCAGCACCTTACTTGCTCAACCTAATCATCTTCTAGATTCTCTTACTTTATTACAGGACATTAAATCTAAGCGTTTTTCTCCCGATTCATTTCTTGTAACCTTTGATGTAGAATCTCTTTACCCTAGCATTCCCACTCAGGAAGGTTTGCATGCCTTACAGGAAATGCTTGAGCATAGTACTGCTGATTTCTTTACTCCATAGGATGTCAACTTCTTGGTTAGTGCAGTAGAATTGGTGCTTAAGTGGCACTTTTTACAGTTTGATGGCTCTTTTTACCATCAAGTTCGAGGCATTGCTATGGGCAACAACTTTGCTGTGGTTTATGCCTCCCTCTTTCTTTGCCACCTTGAGTAAGAAGTCCTTAGAAGATTTCCTGCTTCAGAGATCCAGCTCTTCAGACGTTTCATCGACAATGGCTGCATGGTTTCGAATGGCTCCAGAGACAAATTGGTTCAGTTCTTGGACTGTTACCAGTCCATCTATCCCGAGCACATTCGTATCACTTCCTGCATCTTAGCGTCCATCATTAACATTCTGGACATTGTGCTTTTCAAAGGTCCTGAATTCCATACCTCTGGAAAGCTCTCTACTAGATGTTTCCAGAAACCTCTGAATGCCTAGCAGTATATTCCTTTTTCTTCTTGGCATCCTAAGCACCAGAAAGTGGCATTCGTGGTTAATGAGCTACAGAGATACCTTCTTCGAGAGAGCAGTCAGTTGGGTTTTCTAGAACTTAGACGGGCTTTCTACAGCAGGCTTCGGTCGAGGGGCTATCCACCGGATTTTCTCCAGGCATGTTTTGCCAAAGTACACTGGGATCAAAGGGTTGCCCTAATGCAACAGGTCTATGCACGAGGTCGTCTTCATTCTCTTGGCCTCAAAAGGGCCCCCTTGGTGTTGAAGCTGGACTTCTATGAAGCCACTCATGCTTTAAACCTTTGGGGTTCCCTAAACCCTAAAATGCATGGTGAATTCCAGCGCTACCCTTTGCTACAGCATATTCCCAAGCCCTTGATCTACAGGCAAAATCCACGTAAAATCGGGACTTTTTACATGAGCAGTTCTGATCCTCGGCCATAATCATCTTCAAGAGTAGTGCATATTCTTTCAGGAGCAGTACATGTTTTTTCAGTATAGTGCATGAGGAGTTGTGCTTATTTTCATATATTTATTTTAAATATTCAAATATTTATTTTTAAATATTTTAATATTTAAAATTAAATATTCTTTACCATGCACCTAATACCATGCACTTAAAATACCATACCATGCACTTGCCCTGTCCGCTTTTGCTATATAAGGACAGCAAGTATCTCATTTTCTTTGTATCATTGATGAGTCCCGTTGTGGACGAAACTAGTTTGATGTTAATATAAAGATCTGTTTTACTTATTATGTGTTTTGCATAATCTCTTGTCCTTAAGCATTTTTATTTTCAGTTCTTCTTTATCGGTTTTTATTGGGTGTGTTTTCAGTATTGTTCTTGCCTTATTCTCTTTTGTTGCTTAAGCCCTAAACCCTAAACCCTAAACGTTAAACCCTAAACCCTAAACCCTAAAGCCTAAAGCCTAAAGCCTAAAACCCTAAACCCTAAACCCTAAACCTAAACCCCTACCCTAAAACCTAAACCCTAAACCCTAAACCCTTAACCCTAAACCCTAAACCCTAAACCCTTAAACCCCTAAACCCTAAACCCCAAACCCCAAACCCTTCTATAAACCCTAAACCCTAAACCCTAAACCCCAAACCCCAAACCCTAAACCCTTCTGTAAACCCCAAACCCTAAACCCTAAACCCTTTTGTAAACCCTAAACCCTAAACCAAACCCAAACCTAAACCCTAAACCCTAAACCCTAAAACCATGAACACTGGACCCTGGACCTTGAACCCTAAACCCCTAACTCTAAACCCCTAACCCCAACCCCTAACCCAAAACCCCAAACACCAAACCCTTAAACCCTTAAACCTAAACCCTAAACCCTAAACCCTAAATTGCATGGAGAATTCCAGCGCTACCCTTTGCTACAACATATTCCCAAGCCTTTGTTCTGTTGGAGAAATCCGCAAAATTTCGGGACATTCTACATGAGCAGTTCAGATCCTCTGCCATTATTCCTTCAGGAGCAGTGCACATTTGGAAAATTTAAATATTTAAAATTAAATATTTAACAATATTTCTAGAATATCCTATTCTGGAATATTTTATTTCTAGAAATTAGTATTCTAGAAGTTTCTACCATGCACTTGCCCTATCCATTTTCGCTATATAAGGACAACGTGTATCTCATTTCTTTTGTATCACTGATGAGTCCCATCGTGGACGAAACTAGTTTCATAATACAAGAGATTTTCTTTGCAAATTATGTGTCTTTCATAATTTAATCATACGTATACGCCGTCTCCATTCATGGATGTGATCAGAGATGTGCGTAGCGGTTGTTTGTCGTAACGACGTGAGGAGGTGCGTGCCCGTTTCATAACGAATGGGCAACTGAAAATGAGAGAGGAATGCCATAGCCAACGAGTTGAAATCCTGAAAGGATCCGCGATTTAGCTCAATATACCATTTAGCGGCGGAGCCAGTGAGAGTCCTTTGAAAGAGGCGAAGCCGAATCGAATCATCAAGCCATGAATTAGATGAACACCATAGATGATAAGTCATGACATGAGCTTGTGGATCTTCATTAACTTTACCATCGAATTTCGGGCAGTCACCAGGAATTTTGGTGGGAACTGGAGGCCAATAAGGATTATGAAGAATAGGATCATTAGTCAGTTTGGACACATCCGGTAATTCTAAAGTCGCTAAGAATGGTAACTGAGGATTAAATGACATCTAAGGCTTCTAGTAGGATGGAACACCCGGGTTCCAACCAGGTGGTGGTGGCCCCCAAGGGCCTTGCCCTGACGGATTTGCCCCCATGGTGTGCTGGCCGTAGGGATTTGTGTTTTGCCCCCCAGCGTATGGATTACCAAATGATGCTGCAGAAGTAGCATATGGCTGTTGATAATTTTGGTAAGGAGCAAACAAAGGTTGGCCTTGAGGTTGCTGGTAACCGTAGTGTGGTGGGACCCCAAATTGAGTTTGAGACCCAGGCTGAGTTTGATAAAACGTTTGAGATTGACCTCCAACGTGCATTTGAGAACCAGACGGATTTTGGGATCCTACTTGGGTCCAGGTGCCAGGTTGAGCAGCGCCAATAGAGGGATAACCTTGGGCTATCTGAGCAGAAGGATAACCTTGCTGGTATTGAGGTTGAGCTACCTGCTGATACTGAGGTTGCTGATGTGCAACAGAGGGTTGCCCTATCATGCCAGATGGCTGTGTTTGAGGGTGACCAGTTTTTCCAGAAGACTGAGTATAATGGACAGTTGGTTGACCAATTGTTTGGGCAGCTTGGCCGGAAACTTGGGTATACTGGACGTTAGGTTGATTCGGATTAACAAACGATTGACCAGTTTGTCTAGTATGAGAACCTTGCTGGAGACCAGGTTGAGCTTGTTGAGTGGAAGGTTGGCCTGGATTACCAGTAGGTTGTGTATTAGGAGTAAAAAAGGGACCACTAGAAGAAAAAGGATTTCCTTGGAAGGATTTTCCTTGTAGGTTTTGCTGGTGTGGTTGTTCGGGTTGAGCATACGACGCTTGACCATCATGATAAGAGGTGGAACCCCAATCTATGGACAGCTGACCTGTCCTAGTACCAAGAGGTGGTAGATACTGATCATATTGCCCTCCAAGTGAGGCATTTTATGTAGGATCAAAGCCTACAAATAAAGAGGACGAAGGTTGGCTAAAAATAGGGGTCGAAGAGGCCACAGATATTATTGGAGGGATTGTCACCGAGGTAACAGCTGTACTGCGAGGTGGTGGAGTCGAAGGCTCTATATTGGAAAAGACGGGTGGTGACCAAATAGAAGTCGGAAAAGGAGATGATATAAAATCACGCAATGCTCTATAACCAAGAGGCAGTCCCCCGGTAGTAGCAGTTCTACTAACATGTGTAGATTCCATTGTGCTAGGAATCTCCTCCCCTGGCACGCCGGATTCGTCAGTAGTAGTAGGGGATGGGTTTTCCATATCAGAAGGAAAAGGTTTCCAAGGAGAAGTATATTCCCAGAAAGGGATACCGTTTTGAGAAGGTTCCCAAATAGGGTTCGTATAAAATTGGTAATCCTCGTCGCCTGGAGCACGAGAGCTAAGCGGTTGTATACTTGGAACAATAGGGAGAATTTGACTCAAAACCGGGCTCTTGGAAGACGAGATTGGTAGTTCCGCCAGGATGAAGCTTCACAAAATCCTAGGGAATCTAACGAAACCAGTCCCTACTCAGACTAACGCAACAAAATTTAACCGGGTTATATGTGATCATGGCCAAATAGATTTTAAGACACTGAACTTGACCTTTTCATTTTTAAAGAGTCGAGAAAAGGACGAAAAGATGACTTCCTTCGATTGTTTAATGAGCGCGAAGTGACAAGCTGCTCACTTACACCTTTTCTTTTAGAGAGTCCGAAAAGGATCAAAAGTGACTACTCTGGAGAACTAGGTAAGGGGTTTGCCAAACAATCCGTAAAACTGCTTATACACCTTGGCAATCAGATGAAAACCAAGGACTTCCCGTACTGCAGTCAATCTTCCTGAATGTTGTGTTCAGTGCATTACGGCTTGTAGGGCGGAAAACTCGGCTTCCTATGGATCAAAGATTGCAAGCCTATAGGGGTCTCCCAATATATACTCGACGGTACGTGGGAGAACAATCCGTACTGGCACTTACCGTTTCACCGTGGAGGAATCACCCAACCACTCAACGATAAACTACCAGGTTTAAAGACGTCGGAACATGTCTCTAACCTAGACCTCTAGAATATGAGCGTTATGTTTCAATGCATTGTTAGGTTCATTGAATTCATTTTACGGTTTATCTTTAATTATGTTTCAGTTTGCGGTCCTACCGTATGTGGTCTCTTGAAATTTCCTAAATGCAAACTATATGCGAAAATTGTATCGTTTCATTGAATGAACTCTATCTACGGGAGAGTTGAGAGTTTTATACAAACAAAATGATCACAAAGATTCTAATGCAGCTAATAACAAGAAATGAAAATCTTTTTTCTTTTTTCTTTTTAAAAGCACCAATTAACACAAAATGCTAATTAATAAAAAGCAAAAAATCTTGTTTTTCTTTTCTTTTAAAATAGTATGATGCACTCAAATAGATTTCAAGAGATATGCACTAAACAGATAATTCACTCAAAGGAATCTAGAACCAATTCTGAAACGTGAAAAATGACCTATCAACGCAAAGAAAACTCCAAGACCTTCAAAGAACTATGTAATCTAAGTTCAACTGAAGTCAAACAAGAAATAAACAAGCTAAAAGTTAGTTACTTGCAGCATAGAATGAAAAACTTGTACAACTACCAGAGGAATGTGAAAAACAACCAATAAACTGACTGGATCTTGCAACCATAAATCCGACAGAAGGCTCGACATGCAAAGCCACAAGGGCTAAGATATAAAATCGATAGAAAAAGGCGAACAACTGAAGGATGAAAAGAACAACTAGTCACATAACAGTCCAACAAACTTCCAGAAGCTGTAAAAGACGCAAAAAGATACAAATCCAAGCTCAGAAGGCTGACAAACAAGCTAATTTGAAAAATTTAACAAGTCTGGTGCGACTGTCAAACTGCAACTTGCGCTACTAAGGGATTGGCGCGGGTTGTCTGATAGCAACAGGCGCCAGCCAGCGCGAGTTAGAAGAAAAACCGCGCTAATCAAGTTTGCCAGGCAAAAAAAAACAAAATGGGTAGTCCAAGGCTTGGTTTACAGTATCTAGAAAGGCCAGCAAGTAGGAAACAGCAAGAAATTCATCCCAGAAAGCTATTCAAGCCAGTAAACAAGAGAAAAATTAACATGCAAGGCAAGGTTGAAATTGTTCAGTTTGTAAAACAAACCGAAGATTGACTGAAGTGGCTTTGATCTACTTCACTACTGCATAGCAATAGTGTTTCGAAGGCTATCTGGTCGTGCTTCAGGCTCCGTCTACAGTTTACAAATCAAACAACACAAAAACAAACAACAAGCTTCTCCCCAATGGAGTCGCCAAATTGTTGAACTGGTAAATCCCCTCTGCGGACAGAGGCGATCCCACTAGCCCAACACGGGCCTAGCAACAATCACACAACGCTAACACGCAGGTTCCTAATTGCACAAAATCAGAGATCGATGATGATGATCTACCTGGATTCCAACGCTAGTAGTTGTAGAAGAATCAACGCTCCCGTTTCCTTTGCTCCGGCTGGTCACAATCCCCACGATCCACGTGAACGGACACCTGCACATGCAAAGAACGATACAAATACAAGCATAAAATCCAATATATGCAATTATATATCAGTCAGAAAAGACATAACTCAATCACCATTATAAAGACACATGAGTGGAACCATAATGATAGTCGTCTATTAATGAGTAAAAACAGAGAAAGATTACAACCAAGGTTCTGACGTTGAACCTCCTCTGACTGGGAAAGCATCTACATACGCCTTGCAAAGTGACCTCTCTCTCTTAGAATTTCGGCAGCATAACATCCCTATTCTTCACAATTCTCACTTATCACTCTAGCATTACTTCAGCACTCACAAAGACTCTAGCAAAAACTAGCTGGTTTAATGCATGAGGGCAGTCATTTATAGATGGAGAAAGGAGGAAGATATATTGTACCAGGACACCTATTGTAGATTGGCATTATCCCTGAAAAGCCACTCAGCATAGTTGTCATGGATAAAAAATGACTTTCGACCTCTATCTTGAGGATTTTTCGTTCATAGAACTTCATGACAAAGGAGGAAAAAACATGTGGATATGTGCTGGCTAAAAATCATAACCAAATTTAGGTGGCGCGGGATTTTCTCTATGACAGAGCATCAATGGACGCACCCCCTTTTGAGGAACTGAGTCATTGGCACGGGTAAGACACTGTGAACCCGTGCTAATGGAAAAAGGGCACTTTTTAGGGATAATTTGCAAAAGGTGTCTTCAGGGAACATGAAGTACATACTCAGGGGAACATGATGCAAGTGCTTTTAGGTTATGTCACTAGTCATAGGTCCATAAATGTGTCCTCCAATGTACGAAAACAAGGGTAACAGGGACGGTTACCAACGGTGACAAATTACTGTGTAACACTTAGTGTTTGCATTTGCTTGTGTTTTCTTGGGAATGAACTTTCTACCCTCCTTTAAGTAGGTGTTCATCAAAATGAAATATGTTTTACTCATTCTAGTTGCATCCTAAGGTTTATGATATACATACGGTAGGGCCTAAAACCTGAAACCTAATTCAAGATCAACTCTAAAATTACCTGAATGAACTTAACAGCGCATTGGAACTTAATATGCTTTGGCGTCGTTAAACCTAGTCACTATTGTTTTCACTTAAGATTGGGTGATTCCTCCTTCTATGAATCAATAGCTGCTAGTACAGACTTGTTCTCCCAGTATCATCGAGTATATATCAGGAGACCCCACTAGGTTATCATCCTACATCCATAGGAAGTTGTGTCTACCACCTTGTGAACAGTAATGCACCGAACACAACATTTAGGAAGATTGATTGTCATATGGAAAGTCCTTGGTCATTTCTCTTTCATTTGATCACCAAGGTGTATATGCAGTTTTATGGTTTGTCTGGTTAACCTTTTGCCTAGTTCTCCAGAGTCATCATTTTCGTTCCTTTTCGACTCCTTAAAAGAAAAGGTCCAACTGAGCACTTGTCCTTTCAGGCTCATTAAACCTCGAAAGAGATAAAGTCACATTTTCATCCTTTTCTCGACTCTTAAAAAATGAAAAGGTCAAGTTATGTTCCTGTGTCATAAAATTTACTACCCACGAAATATTCCTGGTAACAGTTTGAGTTCTTGATTACAGTACAAGTGTTTTTCAGGTTCATTCCTGATGGCAACTTTCTCTAAGTCTATTAGCCAAGGTCTTCCCCCAGATGGAAATCATGGTCCATTTCCGCCTTTTGGAAATGTTGGTGCTCTGTATATGGCAACATTGTCCTTGCCTGGGTTAACCATTGGTCTGCCTGTTTGATTGTTTTCAACCTTGGTGGTCCCAAGTGTCATGACTCCTGTTCCACCATCTCCTTCATCTACATCACGACACAATGATTCCAAGGTTGAGCCTACACCTTCTTCCCCTGTTTCTTCATCTTCATCTCCCACTTCACCTGGTGAAAGTTCCACATCTAGTAACCAGGACACTAAGAAGAAGAGGAAGAAGACAAAGAAGAAGAAGAAGAATTCCCACAAGCACAAGACCACCCATGCAACTATTTCTCTGAGTAAATCTCAGGTCAGAACACCTCCTGATCCTCCGCGGAAGGTTAAGTTTCCTTGTAAATTATGCAAGGGTGACCATCTTCTTCGTGATTTTCCTAGCATTCCTAGGATCTTAGAAGTATGGTCTCATGATCTGGCTCATCCCTCATCATCCTCTGAAGCTCATGTCGATGTTCAATCCTCAATTGGCAGTGGTAAGAAGAAAGGGAAGATTCGATTCTCTTGTAGGCTATGTGAAGGCAACGATCCCCTTCACCTTTGTTCGCTCATGGATAAAGCCTCTGCTATTTTAGAAAGTATTACATCTTCTTCACCTCCACTTCCAGTTGGTCATCAGAGGCTCTCTTCAGACCCTCTCACGGTTGAAAAAGAGATTAACTTAGATTCTTCTCTTGTCCACCCTTCTCTTCCTGAACCTCGCTGTGCTCAGTCCATTCTTGACCAACCATTGGTCGGAGAGAGTGTCAACTTGGATTCACCACTAGTGGTCCACTCTATTCCCGAAGAACATCATGATTATATTGCTCATGTTCTTCTCATCTCATTAGATTCTCTTGAGTCTGAGAATGACCCTCCTATGCCACCTGATTCAGATAGTCCTTCTTCAGTTCCTGAAGAGCATGGGGGTAATCATATGATACTCCCACAAAGTAGTTCAGTCATTTCCTTTTACTAGAGTCATTTGACTACATTCGGCCTTCCATCCTGCATGCCTTTCCAGATTACAATACATGGCTATGATAAGGCAGTACTTGGCACTGTCTTGGATGAAGGTGCGTCGATTAGCCTCATGCCTTTCACTACTTGGAAAGCTTTGGGCTCCCCACATCTTATGCTGGTCACGCAGAATTTATTGGCATTTGACAGAGGAACCAATCAACCTTTAGGGATCCTTCCAAAGTTCCCTATTACTTTTGGAGGCAAAACCGTCTATATATACGTGATGGTTGTCCAAGGTGCTTTAGATTTCAGTCTTCTCCTTGGTCGTGATTATATCTATGCCATGGGAGCTCTTGTTTCTTCACTTTTCCATGTGGTTTGTTTTCCTTACAATAGAAGAATGGTGACTATCGATCAATTGTCATTATTTAGTCATCCAGTGCCTCCTGTACCACCATCATCCCCCATTGGTTCTCATCCACAAGCAGTACCTTCCTTGCCATAGGTCAATTATGTGGCTACCGATTCCACCTCCGCATATGTTGATGATCATGTAGATGGTCTCGTACATCATGTACTAGGGGCATTGGAACCCGATTTGTCATTGGTGTTTAATGACATGTGTTCCTCCCAGAGCGTGCTTCTTCCGTCCAGCGAAGATCTCTTGGGAGCCATGTTTTCGTACAACCTATGAACAAGTGTTCCGAGGATAGTTCTGATCTTGTGTCGACCTCGTTAAAAAATGAATCAAGGCTAAGGCGAGTTCTTTTCTTGTGTCGACTTCGTTAAAAAATGAAACAATGAGTTCTGAGGATAGTTCTTTTCTTGTGTCAACCTCGTTAAAAAATGAAATGAGGTGTCAGAGGAGAGTTATTTTCTTGTGTCAACCTTGTTAGAAAATGAATCAAGGAGTCTGAGGATAGTTCTTTTCTTGTGTCAACCTCATTAAAAAATGAATCAAGGAGTCCAAGGATAGTTTTATCTTGTGTCAACCTCATTAAAAAATGAAACAAGGATCATCGAGAATAGAAATTTGTCTTGTGTCAAGCTCGTTAAAAAATGAAACAAGGAGTCTTGAGGAAAGTTCTTGACCTTGTGTCAACCTCGTTAAAAAAAGAAACAAGGGTTATGAGGATAGTTCTTTTACTGTGTCAACCTCATTAAAAAATGAAACAACTCCCTTTTCCAAATCGAGTCTTTGATTAAGATATCGTAACATATGAGTCGAGTCTTTCTAAGATCTAGAAAGTGAACCTTCATTCCATCCACCTCATTGAATGCAATGAAGCTTGGGGGGCATGTACCTCAATTTGCGTTATTATGCTAGGGGCAGGTGAACTTATAACAAGCATAGTTTTTCGTTTCAAGCTTGTGTAAACATGAAACCGAATCCAAGCAGAGTTCTCCATGGTTCAACCTTGTGTAAACATGAACCCATACTCGATTTACATCTCGTGATTGTCGTTTTTATCTTCTAAATTCTGTTAGATGAGCCTTGGTTGTTTCATTCCATCGCCACCATCTCTTTGGCCGATCATATGCTTTCACTTGGTTCTTTTTCCTTTCCTAAGGGACCGTAGCAATGAGTGGTCTTATTAGCCAACCTCTTTACCATTACATGTTTTGAGCAGTTCCACCATTGTCGGAAACAGTTGCTACCCTTTATACCACTCGTTCCTCTAGGACAAGTCACCTTTAAGATCTTTTCTGACTTGTAAAAAATGAGAAGATTGCCAAGTTTTCCTTTTTAACTCGTTAAATGGAATTAAAAAGGTGGTCCACTTTCAACTCTTTTCTGATTGTATAAATGTGAAAATATAGCCGAACTTTTGTCGTTTCAAGTTCGATTTTGTTTATGAAACGATGTGTCTCCGATCGCTTTTTACTTTTTCAAATTGGGACCACTAATTACGAAAAGTACTTCTTGGTCGTAATAGGTCAAGCAATTCTCTCGGGTATTGTTTTCTACTTTTTTAGGTTCGAGAGACACAAATTTATGAAAAAGGACCCCCCGAAGTTTTATTTTCCGTGTCTTTTTCAAACTCTCTAAACATCAAAAAGACTCCAAGTTTTACCTATATCAGACTCTTTAAACTCTGACAAAATTGGACTCGTCACCATGACAAGACTCGAGCTTCTCCTCCCTAGGGCTCGTTAAACTATTACTAGATTGGATTTGTCCGAAGGTCGAACTTATATCACAAGAATATGTTATCCCCTTCAAGCTTGTTTTTCAAAAATAACTGGGGTACTTGCTAGCAATGGTGGGGGGGAATTTGGAAGAAGTCATTGGTTACCTACAACAGCTAGTCACTCTTGAACATCGACACTTTTTCTTCTCATTGGGTTGGGATATCCTCGGATCGTCATTGGCTTTCCCGAGTTTTGGGTTACCATTTTGCCTGTGTTCCATCTGATCCATGTTGTCTCCGTCAGACCCCCGATCCCTTGGTACCAAAATTTTGCCGCATTTCGGAGTCATGTCGCCAATATGTTCAAGAGTATAATCCTTCTGCAATTCACACCCTTACCTCCTCCTCTATTGCTCTATTTCACCATCTACCACTTGTTCCTTATCTCGCATCATTGATGGGGGAAATGTTATGGCCCTCCTACGATGGATCATCTCCTGTCGACATCAGCTCATTATCTAGGAGATTGATCTAGAGATCCATTTCGGTATCTTGGAGCTTGCATGCCTCAATGGCAAGTTCTTCGCACCTAACGACAGATTTTCATCATTTGTCTTCAATTGGGTGATTCCATGAGAGTTCGACTTCAGATCACTTTTTCGCACTTAGTGGATTGTACCGGCAGTACCTTGAGAACCATTGGCATTATTGGTGGTCTCTCTCATGCTTGTTAATAGTTTTCATCATTGAACAGTAATCAAATGATTGTCTATCATGCTTGACTTCGACACATCTATTCGCATGCTAGAATTTGTACTATGATCGGTTAGAGTTTCAAGACCCTAGACACAGATTACATATGTTCAGGTTGTGTGGATTGGTTCGTGATTATATACATGACTCTTTGATTGGATGGCTGTAACCATACTGGAGTCTTTTCAGATAGTTGTGACCATACCTTTATCATTAAAATGGTCTTGTCAACTGGGTGGTTGCGTCCATACCATAGACCACATTTCATATGTCTTTTTGGATGGTTGTGCCCATGCCTCGACTACATGTATTTCACTTTTCCAAGATATCAGTTGTACTTGCGCCTGCAGGTTCTTCATGGTGGTGTTCCAGTTCGATCATGGTTTCATAAAGCTTTTCACCCCTCCCACTCTCTCAAGTTTCATGATTTAGGGGGCATCTGTTACATAGTAATCTATCATTGTCCTCATCTCAATCCCTCTGCTGTGTCATACATCAAATAAACATGTGCATATCTTCCCACTCATGCAAGAAGATTAAGAAAATGCTCTCTAATATTGGAGATTGACCCCTTTTGACTAAGTTCCTGCATCATCACTAGTAAACCCTTAAAATGCACGATGGTTCTTTGTCATGCACTGTATCGTTGCAACGTCATCGCTAGTCCCTAGTTCATGATCTGTGACGATCCAGATTTGGAGAATTAGTTCAAACAGTCGACCTTCTGGATGTTTCTAGAGTTGGTTATTTGGTCAGTTTGGGTCGCCTTTCCGCCTCTGGGATGGTGGTTCCGCCTCTTGTACAACCTCCCTTGAGGATAAGATCCATCTCCCTCATTTCATGGAGGCTCATCCTCCTATAAAATCACTCACCATTGCTATGATCTTTTAGTTCTTTAGTTCTTTTAGTTAGTGAGTGCTGCTAGTTCTTTTGAGTTTAGTAGATAGTTTTGGTGTGAGTGTGACAAGTGTGGGATTGCTAATAGTTTAGTAAGAGGTTGTGGAGAGCCTTAACCTTGTATTAAAGCTTGTGAGTGAGAGAGAGATATTGTCTATTTGGGGGACCCATTCTTGAGAGTGAATGCTTGAAGAAACATACTGGTTGGACCCTCCAAGAAGGCTTATGACATCAAGACTTGGTTGTAAGCTTTACTCTTGATTCATTTTAATACAATCAATGATGATTTCCTATATCTTGTGTACAATTTACTTGATAGCTTATGATTTCTTGACTTTATAAGTAAATAGATCATTGTTGTTCTCGGTTACATGCTCTGTTGTTTTCTTGTGGTGTTTCAGGTTGGTTTCTCATTGAGGAGAAAGAAACAGAAGTTGGAGCAGTGCAATGGAATGTCATCAACCACCGGTTTGAGATAGGCCTCCAACGATGACTATTTAAGGGAATCAATTATTGTTTTGTCTTTGTTGTGACTAGACCCACTCTAGGACTAGAGGGGTTGCCTCTATCTGTAGAGGGAACACTTTCCTTTATCACATGATGCACATTATATGGGCTAGTTTCGTCGGAAATGATGTTAATGGAGACTTCCTAGTGTTGGAAGTACCTCCCTCACTAGGAGGGAGTGTTGATATTTGGTAGCATGGGAGGTACTCCAAGCCCTAGGGTTCGAGGTTTGGAGGTTGGAGCGCCACAAAATTGTTTTTGTGGGCTTGGAACCCAAGCTTGGGGTTTTATACCCATCGATGTGGGGCCAAAACCATGAGGATATTTTAACATGTGATGATTTGAGATGATAGAGGAGCCTTAGATGAGCTAGGGGCAGCAAGAATCATCTAAGTTGGAGCTATAGAAGTTGAGATATTAATTTTTTTATGTGGTTCTTGGTTAATTTGGCCCATTGAGCATGTCAGCTTAGGTTTATTGTGTGCCCAAGTTAGTGTGATGACACCACATGTTGGAGTGGTATTTCTATCACATCTAAGTGCAATCAAATCAAGTGTATACCTCTAAAATAGGAAAACAAATCTGAGGCAGCCTAGCATAGGAGCAAGGAGGACGATTTGGAGGGATTCACTTGAATGTTTTGGTGCATTTTTTTGAAGCAGGCTAGCCATAGATGTATGAGGTATGTTAGGGAAAGTCTATGTTATTTTTATGCATGGTTTGTCTCAATCCATCATCGTAGACCTTGTTGTAGGTACAAAAAGTGTGGAGGATTGTTTTGAGTGGGCTGAGATGGCTAGGAAGTCTCTTCTTCTTCATCACAGGCACAATGTAGCCTAAAAAAGGTGTTGGATTTCAAGCCTCTGTGGAAGTTTTTTGTAGCTTCATGGTCCGAATTATCCACAGTTTTAAGTTCATTCTGGCGACATTTCAAACCCCAAAGGGGGTCCATCATCAGGACAATCCAGAAAGATAGAAATGAATGAAAGATTATTGAGAGTAAGAGCTGAACGCCTGGGTATAAATTAACTAAAGAACCCTAATATAAGGGCCGACACATGATTTTTAATATTTAATTTTTTGTTATTATCATTATTCTTTTTAATTAATTACTTAATGTTGATTATTAGGCCAGGTTTATTTAATTGATAATTTTAATTCATA
>APFE031685026.1:0-11700 GCA_000404065.3 Pinus taeda | reverse complement strand
TAGGATGATGATTGACTTATGGATGCAGATGCGGGGCGAGATGATGCTTAAGAGGGATCAACTGAAGCATCCATACAATATTTCCACCAATGCATTGGGGCTAATAGTCAATGAGGCCGACCAGTTCGTCATGGTGTTGTGTCCTTACGCGGGGATGGATTGACGATAGTGTCCCAACATCCTCTTCACATAGGATGAGCCAACAAATTATAGAGGTAATATTAATGTTTTATTTAAATTAATTTAGTTTCATTTTATTGTATTAATTAATTATAATAAAATTGATTCTAGCATGTTCTTTAACTTGTTTTATTAAATTGTTTAGTGAAATCGTTTAATTACTATTGTGTACTATATATTTAGTATATATTATCACATTCATTAAAGACATGCCTCCTCCCCCACTGAATGCAGATGTGGAGATGGTTGAGGCCTCGACAAGTGAGGGGCATCCTCGGATGCAGATACCCACAGGCATGTAGCTGCGTAGGCCTGATATTAGATTCTAGATGGATTTGGGAGACCAACTCTCTCTATTTTTTGTTGAGGGAGTCTGCCTTGTGACGGCTGGAGACATCAAGGTAGATCCTAGGATCCTAGAGCTCTAGAGGGACTTGCCACATAATATGATGAGTCTTATGCATCATATCATTTGAGCTACCAAGCTATTGACAGTGAGGAGGGATGGCCATGCAACAGATACACAATCTTCACACAGTACTACCCTATCAGATGATGATTAGGGTGGTGATCCTTCTGGTAGTACTCCACCTCCTCCTCCTTCACCTCATGACCCACTGCTTGTTTCTCCTTAGAGAGAAGACCAACCACCTCCTCCTCCACCTCCTAGTTCGACCCTTGTGGCAATTGACCATCCATCGCCTTCTGCTACAGACTAGGCCTCCACTAGTATTGTTGTAACCAGATATTTTATAGCAGTGATTTGACTTGATGAAATTATTTGACTACTTATACATGTGGTGCATTTTTTTGTTCATGTTGATGTACTTAATTTATATGTTAGTGTTGATGTGTATATTGTTAGGTCATGTTAGATATGTTCATTTAATGTTCTTGCAGATAGATGTGTATGTTGTAGCAGTTATTTGACATGAGATGCATATTTGAGGACGTGTGTGGTGATGATGTTAGACAATGTTTGTGTTTTGTTAGATGTGATCACGACGATGATGTCCTGTTAGATTATTAGATTTGTGTGCTAGCTAATGACATTTATATGTGCTAGAGGTGTATATAATTAGATGATGTTAGCGAATTTGAATGTGTATTTTAAATTATGTTTATGTTTGTTAGATGGTTATCATCATGATGTTTATTTTTATGAAATAATATTTATTATATTATGGTATTGGTGAACTGATATAAAAAATTAATTATATGAAATTACATGCAAAACGGACTTACTTTAAATAAAAAATGCAAAGATATTTTTTATAAATTACAAATTTTAATATGGTTGAAACTATAATTATAAAATTACCATAAATATTTTTCTATTGGGTAGATAGTTCATACATATTCATTCTAACTAAATTCTTATTCAAACATGGAATGTGAGTAGCATAGTCCCTACCTATAGAAATCATAGAAAAAAACGTTTATAAAACATGTCTAAAAAATATGCACTACAAAACAAAATCAATTTTACACAATTAAATTGTACAAACCTCTGAACAAAACTACCTTTCTAGTCATAGTCAAGCATAGAAATTAGAAAATTGTGACCTATACTTATAATACAAGAGTTAGACAACATCTAATTAATATTTGCAATTAATTTTCGAAATGTATATTGCAACACATAATCATTAAATAAAAATTTCAAAATATTATTAATAAATTAAATATATAATTGAATTGTCTGTAAAACCAATTATAATTAAAAATAATGTTCATACTATTGCATTTCTAAAAAATAACATTACAATTAAATTTGATTTTTATAATTTTAAAAAAATTAAAGTTTATTTATTAATACATAAATATGAATGAAGAATCATTAAAATATATTAATTTTAAATTTTTTTAATTTTATTTTTAAATTTTTTTTATTTTTTCATTTAAAAAAAAAAAATTAATTAAAATTTTAAAAATTATTGTAAAATTTTTTTTTTAAATTTTAGTATTCTTTAATTTCTAAATGGTTTAAATTAATAAATAAGAAATGCAACAATAAACTATTATCAATAATAATTTATTTAAAAAATTAAAAATAATTTTTTAGTTATTTATGAAATTTAATTCCTAATTTTTAATTTAAGTCACAATTTTTTTGAGTTGTCTTTAGTTTGCAACTTTTGAACCGCTTTATGGTCTATTTCTCAAAATCCCAAGAATTTATTGAAATCACAAGTTTGATGGTTTAATCCCTCACAATCGAGTGCCTAGGGGTTTTGAAGTGCTGAAAAGCTAAGTTAACTAACACAAATTCAGATTTCACCATCAAATTTTTTCCGTTTGGATTTTCGACACCGGAAATTTCAAAAAGTGCACTAAAGAGAACTCCTAATTTTTTATAATTAATTAGATTTAATATCATTTAGAAAATTTCTATTTTAATAAAATTTAATTTATGGCTAAAATTATGAGAATTTTAAGCAATTTAAATTTAATGTTTATAACAACTCTTACTAATTTAAATTTAAATTTAATATCTTACTAATTATATAAAATGCTAACAAGACGAATAAAAAACAATATAACTAGTATGAGATCTATTATCAGGCGATATTGTTAATGTGATCTTGATGATGATACTTTGTTAAACTATTAGATTTGTGTGCTAGCTAATGAGATTTATATGTGTTAGAGGTGTATATAATTAGGCGATGTTAGTGAATTTGAATGTGTATTTTAGATTATGTTTATATTTGTTACATGGTTAGCATCATGATGTTTATTTTTATGAAATATATATTTAATATAGATTATATATTGATGAACTTATATCAAAATGTCATATATGAAATTACATGCAAAAAGACTTGCTTTAAATAAAAAAAGGCAAAGATATTTTTATAAATTACAAAATTTAATATGATTGAAACTATAATTGTAAAATTACTATAAATATTTTTCTATTGTATAGATAGTTCATACATATTCATTATAACTAATTTTTTTTCAAAAAAAAATTACATATTAATAAATGTTATTTTCCATTGCACTATTTACTCATTTTTAAATAGACTCTTCTACCCTAAAAATTGTTATTATAAAAAAGTTATGATCTCCAATCATAAGCATTCTAGTGGCCCTAAAATTTTATGGATGCAAATATTCCTATATTTGTTGGTTTTTAAGTTATTTCATAAGTTCATTGCTATCAATTTTTTAGACTACTTCATTAATTGCGGTCTTGGTCAATAATGGTGGCATAATTTAAATATTTCCAAAAACAATGATAAAATTATGTAAACTAACAAACAACTATGTTGAAAACAAAATTATCATAAAACACAAATTAAACTTATCAAAAACTTAAAATTAAACAAATAAGTTAAAATTTTAAAATTTAAATTATAAAGTACACAATTGGAAATACTTAGTTTTAAGTGTAAAAACTTTTCCATTGGAGAAAAAAAAGCATGTAAAAATATTTGTGAATCTTACCAATTATATAAAATGTCAACAAGATGAATAAAAAATAATATAATTAGCGAAATAAAGAAAATAAAAACATGCAACAATAGTATAAATGATGAAATAACACAATTACATATCACTCTTCGTTGTCATCACCTCGATTATCTTCCTCGCTTGGCATGATAACATTGTTGTCCTCAAAAATATGTCTTGATCTAGGGTTGTGTCTTAATAGAACCACCAATCCATATCTAGATTAAAAACACTTGGTTGCAGTGTTTGGGGAAAACATAAGGCTCCTTCGCTTCATGCTTCATCTTTCTAGAGTTGATACATATCTGCCCACTATCACAATCTTTCTTTACATTATTCTGATCAAAGGGTGTCCCACCACTTGCACCTAAAAATAGCACATTGTAATGAAGAGAAATCCACTTCAATGATCTCTTATATCTTTCTGATGTAACCTAACGTCCCCTGTATTAGATTATGATCGCGGTGGTTAGCACGACTATATTGATCGAACTTGACTTCCCTTTGCAGTCTTGTGTCATGCATCCATCATTGACATCCTCAGTGTGAAAATGATGTCCATATGCCCACACTGATGGGAACAAATGCACCTATAAAAAGTGAAAAAAACACTATGTCATGTGTTTAATAACCCGAATATAATTAAAATATAAAATATGGATATTACAATTCAAAGGCTCGTTATGAAGTTAAAAATGTACAGAAAGATATTATTACCGAATTGTTGCACCTAATCCCTATGTTTAGTGCACCCCCTTAAACACGCGGGTAATAACCAGATGCACCATATTTATCTTCGACTTGGTTAACAACCCATCTGTTGGGGCATATCATTGACATATTTTATTTTAAATGATCAGGATAAGGCATGCTTCTACCATTCAATCATCTGAATTCTTTCCTGTCACTGCCCCATTTCCTCCTCTTATTTTCGTACAATGTGACCCATGGCTATGTCGCTTCTGAATTGTAAAGAATGAATTTGTTAATGGCTTCAATTTCTGAATTCGCTGATGAAATCAAACCAACATATATAGTATGTATGAACTCAAAATATACATTATAAAGTTCAATGTGAATAGTTAATATGTATAAATTGATAAGTCACTCTTTATCACACACATTTTTCCATTCGTTTGGAGAAGCTCCCCTTCTGTTTTGTCTTCATCCGTTTCGTCCTCCAAAATCACCACACCTGGTGTGTTGTTTATTTGCTTAATGTACTCACTAGCATAATACAAAGACATACGATATGTACCCCTCTGCCATAGACCCCTTAGGTTTTTCCCCGAACAAAACCTTTTAATTTCTTCATGTACCTCTCTAAGAAGAACATCCAACAACAAGAAACCACCCCAACTAATTCAACCTCTTCTACTTGGTGAATTAGAATATGAACCTGCAAGTCCATGAAACTCGTCGGTCATTCCTTCTCAAACATGCAATCAATCTCAACTATCTCTTGATGCGAATGTGAAATGTTAGCCATATGAATCTCCTTTGATGTTATCCAATGTATAAATGTAGATAATTTAGGTATGGCATGTCGTAGGTCTTGGGGGAAGACATGGTTCACACACCCACGCACGAGTATATGATAATGATGCTACAAAGTGAACACATAGAAAATAAATTATATTATATTTGATGGCATACCAATAATAAAAAATAATAAAATCAATTTTTTGACATACATACTCTTATAAGGTTAAATTGGTCATGCAGTTTCAACCCCGACAAATGGTCTTCCACAGTGAAGCAACGTCTTAGTGAAGACCCATATAAAGGAGGAATTTTCACACCCGTTATAACTTTCTTTTCCAAAGAAAGATGATCTTTCTTTAAAATCCATGGGACATCACCTTCTTTGAAATACCAAGAGTGACCAACCTCTCCTCTACTTTCTTGTCTTGGCCAATATTTCTTTTTAGTTTTTGAAGAAATTAAATCTCTCCTAAGAACCAATGTGATTTTATTTCGATGATATGTGCCTCCATAAAGAAGATGAAACATTTTTAAATATATGAATGGGATCTAGTAAGTGAACAATATTAAGATGGCCCCAATATGGGAGCTCATAAAATACATATTTCCTTTTCATCCCAATGGGAAATTTGTCAAGATAGGTGTCGAAGAATTATGGATCATCAGACATAGGCTCCCCATTTGAATCAGAATTTTTTGTAATCTCCTTCTCCTTCTCTCTCTCATATGCTCTAAGCCATTTAGCCGGTGTCATTATTGCAGGCATTTAGGTTCTCTCTAGTTTATCATTGAAATTGGATGTTGCTCTTTTGTAAGGGTGTTCTTTTGGGAGGAATACCCTAGAGCAGTCATACACTAGCTTTCGTAGGTGGTTGGACCACCTAGCCGTTAGATAAGGTCCAAAACATTTACATCCATGATACCCTTTTATTACAATACTTGCGAAATTATTGTATACAGGGTACGTTAGCAATCACGAAGATCAAAATAATTGCATTGAATTAAATTAATATGCAAAAAAATATTGTTATGTATATAAAAAAATCAATAGACATGTAATTTACCAGAGAAAACTCCTAATCCTGGATAATCATGTGTGGTGTAAGCACATATGCCATACAACATAAAACTCCTCTTTGTTGCGATGGGTCTTGATACATCGTATACATGTATCCCTTCCCATAATTCCTTCAATTGATATACCAATGGTTGTAAGTAGACATCCATATTCTTCACTTGTCTTCTACTAAGGACTATGAGAGCCAACATAAGATGTTCATTCTTCACGGAAAACCATGGGGGGATATTGTTATTGATCACTACTACAAGCAAAACATAATATTTGGTATTTTGGAGGGTATATGGGTTGACGCCATCCATGGCTATTCTGAGTCATAGAATTCGTACTTAATCCTTGAATTTTTAGGGCCATGTATCCTCTACATGCTTCATGGCTATTAAATATGTTGGGATTCACATAACTCCTAACTCACTTCTGTGTGAGGCATGCCAAGCCTGCAACATAGTTAATTCTTTGCAACGAAAGAACCTTTGAATCCTTGGGATTATAAGCATGTCCTCAAAACCTTATGAGGACCATGTGATTTACCCTTTTTTATGGTACCTATCATGCCTACATTGTAGACATATCCCTTTGTTTTCATATTCTCCTCTATAAAGAATAAAATCATTCAGACATGCATGATATGATATGTACTCAACACCCAACTACCAGACAAGGCATTATCACTCAAAATAACCTTATCTTTGAATAACCTACAATTGGTGGGAAATATAAATGTATAATGTCAATATTAACATTCATAAAATCGACCCTTTTTAATGTTGATTGTGTGACAAGATTTTAAAAAATAGAAGGGACTTGCTCATAGTCAATTACCTCAATATTGCTGAGAAACATGCATTTGACATGCCAAAATTTTCTTTCAAGTTGTAAAATAACATCATTGTCCCCAACTGGGTAGACTTTGACTAGCCACTAGGTCCAAAGAGAGGGGTGGTGGAAGCATATTTCAGGCTTTCGAAAAAGGTTTGAGTGATATGATCATCGTCACCTAGCTCATTGTTCTGGAATGCATATAAAAAAAATTGTCTCCATGGCATTAATATGTCATAACTAATCATCCATACCAACCTCTATTTGATTGCCTCCATTGCTAACTTGTGATGAAGAACTACTATTGTTATCATCATTCCTAATTGGTGAATCCGAACATAGTGGGAATTGAATAGGTGGTTGACTCAACTATTCTTGGTATGCTTCCTCTCTTAGTTTTTCTCTTAATGCAACCTTATCTCAATTTGGCATTGTAGTGGGGTGCACTAGAAGATGGTAAGTGGGTCGCTCATTATCACTAGAATCCTACTTTCAAAAAATATTGAACATTAGTACATCAATGATATTAGTAAGCACAATTCAATTTGTTTGTTGAAATTACATTATACCAAAAATTTTTACCTTCGTTGACCCAAGATTGTGGCTGGAAGATGACATGTTACAATTCGTTGGGTAAATCAGTTGTACATTTTCATCTACCAACTTCTTGCGGCATGCTACTCCTGATAAGAGCTTCCAATGTTTTTGATTTAGTGGAATATTTTCTGCATATGAACTCTATTCTGAATTAGGATCTTGAAAATTTGGATAATTTTTTATTTAAATTAACATGGAAAAAAAATTCAATTAGATCATTGAAATATTAATAAAATCTGAACTTACTGGCGATGGAAAGAGGGAACTCTGCAAAGGACTTTGAGTAATATGGAACGGCGTGGAATTTGAAGAATTAGCCATTTGATATTATGAGATTTTCTCCTTGCATTTGAGAAAAATTAGAAATAAATATTTGTGTACATAATTAAAATTAATTTCCAGAATCATATAACCACAATCTAAATTTCAATATAGTTTTCAAACCATTTTTCAAGAATAAGGTGACTTTAAACATAAAATGTGTACTATGCACTATTGTAACTCATGTGGATGCATCCTAAAGGATAATTTGAGATGAATATGCCATTTTATGTGAAAATAAAATTTCAGATAACTTTTAAAGCATATCAACGCTCTTGTAAAACTAACTACACTGATGCATTTAAATAATAACCGCATTGATGCATTAAAATAATAACTGCACTTGTTTCGAGGATTTCGAAAAAAAATCTACCATATTGATGTGTTAAAAAAATTTAGCACACGATAAGTTATCTTAATTGTTGCATGTTACTAGTAAACACACCAATGCTTTTTACTATGAAACACACCGATGTTCCAAAAATGCGAAGAAAAAAACACTACTTTGTTTTTTTCAAATAAAAAAATGAGCGGTAATTGCTTTTTTGAAATCTGATTTCAAAAAGTCTTTTAAATCGTAAAAGGTCATTCACTATTTCATTATTTTTCCCAAATTTCAAGGGAGAGATTTGTAAGAGAGACATATCGGGAGCATTGTGGAACAAAAAAATACTTTGGAACAACATAACTATTCAGAAGATCAGAATTTGAAAGGTATGGTGATTCACTCAAAACCCTACATAGTAAAATTTTTATATTTCACTGTTGATTTTACTAATAATTTTTTTTACAATTTCTGTTAGATTGAATTAAAATTTAGAAAAAAATAAAAACCCTATAGTAAAAATTTTACTAATGATTTTTTTTACAATGTCTATTCCTATTTACATTTAATTAAAATTTAGAAAAAAAACAAAAAAAAATCAATACTTACCCTAAACCCTTGGTTCTTCTTGCTTATGTGAATACAAGATTTCACCTTAGGGTTTAACTCCCTCTACCACTTCACTATTAGGGATTTTCATTTTAGGCATTTTAGATTTAATGGGTTTGTGTTACTATATAAAAGACATTTGACATGTAAAGTAGGCAGACCACATATTGAATCAAATCCAAACTCTATCATCCCAGTCTGTTTTCTTTAAAATGGTTTCTAACACATTGGTGAGCCTATGAAAAATAACATCGTTAAGTCCAAAAAACTTGTGTTTAATCTTTTATGTTTTCATTTTTTACTGTAATGGCAGTGTTTTTATCGTTACATATCACATTGTCATAATTTAAATTAAACTAAAAAAAATAATTTCCTTTGTTGGTGCTCAACAATTAAATGCACTGGTGTGTTTACTAAATTAAACGCGTTGGTGCATTTATGCACATAAGCACACCGACTACCGGACCTCTTTTTGGCTTAAAATTATGTGATTTATTTATAAAATATATTTAATGGCTTCTGTATTGAATGATACTGGTTTTATGTTGATAAAAAATTGTCTGAGAAGTGGCCAAGTAACAAAAATATTGATTGACACAATAATAACACATCTAAAAAATCAAAAAAGACAAGCTCTTTGTAAATTCTTTACAAAATTAATATGTTTGAACTATATGTAAGTTTAACTAATATGTATTGGTTAGTGTGTGTCATGCAGATCCACAAAATGAGGAAGGTCGATAATATTCTTTCTGATCTAATTGCAGAAGAGCATAAAATCGTGATGGAAAAATTGTAGAAGGATGAATCAAGTGAATAAAGAATATTATTCTAATGTTCTACAGGGACCAACAATGAAGAAAAATAATAGCATTATAAGATTTATTTATTATTATTTTTTTTAATAAAACATGTAAATGACGATGAATTTGTCCTTACAAAACTATATAAGGGATATCCTTACATATTAATTGGTCCTTACAAAAATATGAGGGATATAGTGGAACGAACATATAGACGTTTTCCACTTACAATACAAAAATCAAGCCAATGATTCCAAGAACCAAGTTATATTTAAACTACAGGAATTGTTTCCATAGCAATGGTCAATGCGACCTGTCAGAATTTCAATAGAAAAACATACAACAACAAAAAAGAATCATTCATAAAGTAATATTCCTAATTAAAATACTTTTCTAGAATTATATGTATATATTACTACAAAGCATTCATTTATTAATATCAATTTTGTTATATTTAGTTTTCATATATCAATATAAAAATACTTTATTACTTTGTGTAGAGTTTTCTTCTGGAGTTATTGCATCCATAATTGTTTTTCAGGAAGATTATGAAAATCCCAAAGGATCAAGATGATATCTGAAACATGCCAGTAGGAGTGTCCAAAAAAGTGCACAAGGAGATGGTAAAAAAAATGGACATAATTCCATCACAAGAGGAGCCATCTCAACAACAACGTGTTTCAAATATATGTAATCATTGAATTTTTCTAATAGGTACATACAAACAAAAAATTTAGGATTAAATATTAATTTTCGAGTATTTTCTTGTAGAAAACAAAACAAAATAGAACCCATTCAGCACATAAAATAGGACGACAAGGAAGAAAAGGGTTGATATCAAAGTTTGTGTGTTGGGTCCCTATAATACTAGTGATTACCCCATTACTATTGTAGTTGTACCCCTTATTAATATTGTTGTGTCCCTATTGTACCCATATTGTTATTACTGTGCCCCATAGAATCCCTTTATTGTTATTTTTGTGGCTTTATATTATTATTGTTAGGTCGGCTGGGTTTATATTGTTGACTCCTTAGACTCCTTATAATAGAAAGGAGGTTTTGTCATTTGAATCATCCAAGAATTGTTCATTTATGTAATGTAAAGAGGTTTCCCCCTCGAAGAGGCTGAATTCTAAGGCATTGATCTATTCTTTTCTATCTTTTCTTGAGCTGGTTTCATAGCATTTGGTATCAGAGCTTTGGATTCTAGGGTTTCGCTGCTCCAAACAGGTCATCGTGGCATTTTCACTATAACTTTTTTTCTGCGACGTTTCAGAAGCTAAAACAAAAACCCATTTGAGAAGACATCGTACTAAATCTCAGGTCTGAATTTCAGAGTTTTTCTGCGCTATATTTTTGGACATATGAACTGAGGAAGTTGGTCCTTTTGCAGAACCCTAAATTACATTCAAAATAGGTGACCTGGGGAAAATAGTCATAACTTTCTCTCTGAGCATCAGATTGAAATTTCGTAAGAAGGTACAGAGAGAGGACAGATTTTAGTTTCTTGTATATAGTTTTCAGGGCCAAAGGTAAAAACAGGGACACTTGGCATGTCGTACAAGTTTGCTCTACTGAATTAGTTTATAATCAGGTCACTGTGGGATATTTGGCATAACTCTTCATTGGAGAATCCAATTGGGGTCAGACTGGTGGAATTGGAAAGAGGACACAGAGGGACACCGCAGGTCATAATTTTAGAACTAGATGATCCGAAATTACAGAGATATATCAGAGGCAATATCGAGCCCCTACAAAGTGAAAAAAGGTGTGTATATTTTTTTAAATGTTTGTTTAAGCTTGGTTTGAAAAATTATTTTTGAAGGAATTCAAAGGGCATACTGAAGCATTATTGTCGGTAATTGATGCCCCAAAGAAAGAACATGGAAACACCTAGTAGGCGACCTGAAAACTCTAGCATGACTCATGAAGAAGAGGAAGAAATGCAACATGATATATCAAAATTATGAGACTAAGTGCAACAAGTGTCACTTGCACAAAAAGGAATAGAATCTAAGATGGAT
>APFE031685012.1:70178-100558 GCA_000404065.3 Pinus taeda | reverse complement strand
TTACACAAATTTTAATTAATGATACATTTTTATTGATTTCAAACATAGATCTTCATCTATAGCTATTAGCATGCAGAGTACATATAAAATTCAAATAAATGTTAGTGGTATTGGTCACATAAATGATAAATCTATTAAAAATTTAAATCAAGATTCATAATTCATAACTGAAAGACAACTTACAACTACAAGATAGTAAGATAAACACACTGACAATTGTAGTTTTCTCATTAAGTCATCAAATAAAAATGTGTTACATAGGTAGTGTTGGTGCAATGCCAATGGCAAATAGAAATAGAAAATATAAAACAACTACAGGTATACAAGCCTCAAGGCATCAATCAACATCAGAATCAGCGTCACTGTCCCCATGATCATGGTCCCCACTGCTCTCCTCTGCATCCTCCTCCTCCCCTGTATCCATAGTTGCCTCTGCATCTGCTGGTATGGAGGCTGACCCCTCTAAGTCATCAAATCTAATAGGCTCTAGCACTGGATCATTGAGATCCATGTTGGCCAATGCCAACTCAACAGTGGTGTCCAGACCCATATCATCAGGAACAGCGTTACTTGGGAGCGAGAGCGAAAGCGGGGAGCGGGAGCGAAAACGGGAGCGGGAGCGACATATTCAGAAGCTCTTGGTTTGGTGCTCTTGATTAAATACGAGGTCCATACCCTAATACATGACAAAATTCAATGGAAACATTACAATCCCCCAATCCTAAAATCCTGAAAAACTGATAAGTCTGTTGGATTTTGAATGAAATCTAAAATTCTACTTTCTCCATATGAAATCCAATGAGGCCTGAACCACTCTCAAACATCCTGAGTCATTTCATGGTAATGTTAAAAATTTAAGTAAAAGGATGAAAATGAAGATTAAGGAGAATGTCACTTTTACTTTAAGAATTTAACATTACCATGAATAGCATATCAATACTAAGGCCTAGACTTGATCATGAAGCTGCCAAAATGCTCTACTCCTTGCTGCAACAGCACAAATCACTTGCCAAATGAAAATATTAATGAGCAAACACGCCCTTTTCTTTCCCGCGCTGAGCTTAGCGAGTCCTGGAAACAGGACACTTGTCCCAAAATCGCAACACGCTTTTGAAAATCGTGACACGACCTCGGATTCAACGTGTCGGAAATGGACACGACGTGTCATATGATTTGGACACGAATCTGGACCGAATCGTGTCGGATTTGCTGGATTCGGGATTCGTAGGGGGTTTAGGACGAATCCGGTGACTTAGCTTATAGTCAATATTCCACCGAGTTTTTTGGACGGGGGGACATGGGAGCGGGGATGCACACAAGGGGGCCATATAAAGTGATAAATTGGAAACTAAAGCCAGATTCCACTTTGGTTAGCTCCTATGGGAAAGATAGTTGCAGCATTGAATTCCTCTCTTCGAGAGGACCAAAATTGATATAAAGATTGTCTCATTTGGACAAGCGGGAGTGGATTTTTGAATTTATTTTCTCTTTGAAGTATATTTATAAGGTCGGCCTCATCCTTATGGACATATGCCTAGACCTCCACCAAATTGTATATATATTGTGGTACCTTCTCCCTCATTAGATCATCAAAATTTCTTGGATAGAAGTCTGAGGTAGCCGAGTACTTGTAGAAGGATGGAGGAGGTTTTTGTTTTCGGGTTTTCTTCTGCATCATGGCCAAGACATAACTCTGTTTTGGGTCCCCTTTAAGGTTGTTGAGGGCCGCAATCATCCAGCAGGAGAGCCGAGTAGGTTAAGGCTTATTTGAAGGCTACTTGTGCATGCTTGAAGAGGGTTCTTCCTCATTTGATTGGGCTGTAGATGATTTCTCACCTCCAGGGTCTGAATTTCATATGGGAAGCAGCCCACAAGGAGCCACAGGTCTGTTCAAGAGAATGCAGAAGGGTCTGAGCCCTAGTGCTTCAGATTGGAGGCCTTATCTTGAGTTAAGAACAGCAGTTAGCCAAGAGGTTAGGGAGCATGACTGCAGCCTTTGTGGTGGACTGTTATTTCAAGATGGATCGCAGAAATAAAGTCATAAACCAGCTCTTGGTATCATCAAAGCGCACCATCTTGTATGACAGTCAAAGCCATAGTAGAAAGAAGGAATTTTGGACCAGTTGTGTTAGACTGCTATGGACTACAGTGGCCCTAACTAGACCAACCTTCTTCAGTAGTACAATTTGATCTTTGTCGATAGAGTACCCGATCTACAGTATTGATTGAGCAGTGAGTCAGGATCTTCTTAATGGCAAGTATTTTCACTCTAAATTATTGTATTCTCTCTCCGCTGAACATTTGATATTAATAATAATCAAGGGTTTTCCCCATCTTGGGTGTTTCCCTGGCATGAGCCATTTTTTGTGTTCTCTTGTCTTGACTTGTCCTTGGCATTTATGATTTATGTTCTTTCGTCAGTTACGGTCAATATAATAATGGTTTATGTGATTGCAGAGAGGGAGCTATCATGGATTATTTTAGTAATTGTCCTAAGCAAAAAACATGTTAACCAAAATTAACATGGTATTAGAGCCTTATCTTGAGTTAAGAACAGCAATTAGCTAGGAGGTTAGGGAGCATGACTGCAGCCTTTGTGGTGGACTGTTATTTCAGGATGGGTCGCAGAAATAAAGTCATAAACCAGCTCTTGGTATCATCAAAGGGCAACATCTTGTAGGACAAACAAAGCCTTAGTAGAAAGAAGGAAATTTGGACCAGTTGTGTTAGACTGCTATGGACTACAGTGGCCCTAACTAGACCAACCTTCTTCAGTAGTACAATTTGATCTTTGTCGACAGAGTACCCGATCTACAGTATTGATTGAGCAATGATTCAGGATCTTCTTAATGGCAAGTATTTTCACTCTAAATTATTGTATTCTCTCTCTGCTAAACATTTGATATTAATAATAATCAAGGGTTTTCCCCATCTTGGGGTGTTTCCCTGGCGTGAGCCATTTTTTGTGTTCTCTTGTCTTGACTTGTCCGTGGCATTTATGATTTATGTTCTTTCGTCAGTTACGGTCAATATAATAATGGTTTATGTGATTGCAGAGAGGGAGCTATCATGGATTATTTTAGTAATTGTCCTAAGCAAAGAACATGTTAACCAAAATTAACATGGTATCAAAGCACAGGAGAGGACAAGCCCAAGTAAGAGAGTGAGAGAAAGAATTCACAAAGTGAAGTTTGTAGCAGTGTTGTTAAAATCGCGATATTATCGAGATTTTTTCGTTTTATCGCGAGTTTTTCAGCAGAACGAGAATATCGCGAGTTTTATTCGAAATTATCGCGGGTACTTTTTTTTGCCCGATTTTTTGGAAATTATTGCGAGTTCTTCAAATTATCGCGATTTTTTCCAAAAAAATCGCGACAAAATCGGAAATTATCACGGGCAATCAGGGCAGCAAGGTTTTATAACGATTTTTTGGGTTTTTTGTCAATTCATTTGCATAGTCAAGCGCGCGGAGGGCAAAGGAGCGTTGGAAAGAGCTGGGAGACATTGCTTGGAGAGGGTTTGAAGACTTTTCAAGTGCTTAGAGGAGAAAATCAAGAGGAGGAGACCGATTTCTCCATAGAAACGGTATGGGGATCAATTTTTTTTGTTTTCATTGTTTTTAAACATTCTTTTTGTATTTTTTCATTGTTTTTGGTTGGGTAACTTGGTATGGGCACCAATTTTTTTAATTTTCATTGTTTTTGTATTTTTTCATTATTTTTGGTTAGGTAACTTGATATGACTATGGGCACCAATTTTCTTTTTTGTTTTCATTGATTTTAAATTTTGTTTATGTTTTTTTCATTGTTTTTGGTTGGGTAACTTGGGTTTGGAATGGTTGGGTAACTTGGGTTTGGAATGGTTGTTTTTAGTTGGGTAACTTGGGTTTTCATTGTACAATGTAAAAATTAAAAATTAAAATACTAAATTGTAAATTTGTAACTTGTAAATACTAAATTGTAATTCTTATTTTCCCATAGGTTCACAACTTCACCGAAACACCATTCAAGTTTGCAAGTTCAAAGTTCAAAAACAAACATGCCAAGGAAATTGGATCATTTCTGGGAATATGGTGAACCTAAAGCTCCGAATGATAGACTAAATTTGACTTGCAACTTGTGTGGCCACCCTATGTCTGGGGGGGTGTACAGGTTGAAGTATCAAATCACCTTGTACAAATTCGTAGAAATGATGTGGGGCCTTGTTCAAATACAAATCCTGAACTCATCTAAAGAGCCATGAAAGCATTGGAAGTTTTAAACCAGAATAGAGAGGCCAAAGAAGAAATCAAAAGGTAACTAAAAAAGTCAACTGAAGCAAGTGGCACTAGTTCTACTGCAGAATCAACCAATCTGGTAGCTGCCACATCATTTTTTGTTCCTCGAACCACACCTGGTTCACAACCATCTATCAGTTCAATGCTAAAAAGAACTAAGAAAGAACAAGCTGACAAGTTGCTGGCAAAATTTCTCCTTTGGAGTGATATTCCTTTCAGCATTGTAAGGAATAACCCATTTTTCCAATCTATTGTTGATGCTATTGCAAGTGTTGGCCTAGGGTACAAAATCCCTTCTTATCATGATTTCAGAGGTCGAATTCTTCAAAATGAAAAGCTTGAGTGCACCCAAAGATTGGAGGATTTTAGGGCATCATGGGCACAAACAAGATGCATTTTTATATCAGATGGTTGGACTGACCAAAAGGGGAGAACCCTTATAAACTTCTTGGTTAGTTGTCCCAAGGGGACTATGTTTATCAAATCTGTTGATGCATCAGCACAAATCAAAGATGCAAGAACTTTATGTGATTTGCTAGATGTGTTTACTTTGGAAGTGGGTGCAGAAAATGTTGTCCAAGTCATAATGGACAATGCTACAAATTATGTTGCTGCTGGCAGGATGCTTATGGACAGGCATCCTACTTTATTTTGGACACCTTGTACTGCACACTGTATTGATTTGATGTTGGAGAACATAGGGAAAATTCCCTTTTGTCAAAGATATTGTTGATTCATCCAAAAGCATTACAAAATGTATATATAACCATACATCTGTGCTTAGCTTGATGAGAAGATTCACCAACAACAAAGAGTTTGTGCGCCCCGCCATTACACGGTTTGCCACCAGTTTCATATCTCTTAAATCCCTCTTGAATTCTATGTGGGATGTGAAGAGAATGTTTCTTTCAAAGGAGTGGTGTGCTTTGCCAATGAGCCGCAAACCAAAGGGAGAGACCGTATGCAGACTAGTTTCATACCAGGAAGACTTCTGGGCAGGAGTGCAAGAGGTGTGCATCGTTACTGAACCTTTGGTAAAGGTTCTTCGGTTGGTTGATGATGAGAAGCCCGCAATGGGCTATTTGTATGAGGCCATAGACAGGGCCAAAGAAGCCATTCGAGCCTACTATGATGATAAGGGAGATGATAGATTTCAAAGACAACTACTCCTATGGGTAATTATTGATAAGCAATGGAACAACACACTCCATCGTCCCATTCATGCTATTGGGCTTTTCCTGAACCCTGCATTTTCTTACGCATGTGAATTTGTATTTGATGCTGAGATCATGGATGGATTCTTATTCTGTGTCCAGAAGATGGTGCAATCTCTGGAACAACGTATAGAGATCTCTAAAGAAATTGAGACATATAGGATGGCAAGTAGCACATTTGGCTTTGAGATGGTTGTCATTGATAGGATGACTAAAATGCCAAGTATTTTTTAGTTTGTAACTTTGTTTCAAATTTTATTGTCTCTTCAAATTCCATTTTTTTCTTATGTTTATTTAAAATTTTATTTGTAATTTTGTTGTAGATGCACAGTGGAGAATGTATGGTGGCAGGATATCCCTTCTGCAAAAGCTTGCCATTCGCATCCTCAACCAAACATGTAGCTCCTCAGGATGTGAGCACAACTAGAGTGTATTTGAAAAAATACACAACAAGAAGCGCAACAGGTTAACACTTAAAACATTTAAAATATTGCAAATTTCAAAATAAATTTTTGAATTCATTAAACAATATTTTTTTATAATTATTAATTATTATTTCATGATCTTTGTACAGGTTGGAATCCCAGCGACTTAGTGACATGGTCTATGTCTACTACAATCTTCGATTGTGGATGAAGCAACTTGAGAGGACACCTAATGTAGAGGCCATCTCATTGGATGGGATTGACACCACTGCTGCATGGAGGGTTGAGGCCGAGAGGCCTCTCATGGAGTCTACTAATGATTGGTTAGTGCAGGATGTAGTGAAGGGGGAGGAAGAGGAGGAGGAGGTGACACCAGCTACCCAGGCTACCCCTGCCACCAGTAGAGGACATGGTCTACCTACTATAGCTCCTACTTCTAGTTCTTCAGCTTCTAGAGCACATCAGACTCCACTGCCATCTCCACCAGCACGGCCACCAGCATTTACATCTAGAGGAAAAGGGAAAGCTGTGGCATTTTCTCGCAACAGGGGTAGAGGAAATCAATAGGATTAGACTTTAATTATTTTCTTCATTTTATTGTATATGACATTATGACATGATGAAATACATTATTATATTTTTTGTTGATATTTTGAGGCTGAGTTGGGACTCAGGAGTCAGTACTTACTATTCAGGACATGATTCAATGTTATGTGTGATTTTAGCACTATAAATGATTTTAAACATCTTATATATTAGTTCTTTTATCATATTTATGTGTCAATGTATTTATTTTATGTTGTAGATGGTTTAAATATCAAAAAAATTGAAAAAAAAATAAATATTTTTGTACCAAACGATTATTTCCCGATAATTATGATTTTTTCAGATTTTTTCCACACGCCGATATTATTCCGATAACGATTAATGCAACATTGGTTTGTAGGTAAGTCTCCATGGTCTCCTCCATCTGCAAATCTCTGCAATATGATCACAGTCTCTCTCGAGAGATGTGAGTTTTCCTTGGAGATAGAGCTACAGTTCTAAGGCAGACAGCTAGGAGGCTTAAGGGCAATTTTCACACAGATCTCTTGCAGTCTTACGCCTCAGGTGCAGAGGTAAGTAAGGGTGTTTTTTGTATATTCTGATATGATTTGGATCTCTGTTCAAGGCTGCAGGGAAAGCTATAGGTATAGCTGGTTGTGAAGGCCTGGTAGGAGGGCCAAGAGAAAAGACCCTCTTCTCCAACCTCAACCACTCAGATTGTTAGCACAAGTGCCCAAGGCCTATAATAATATCTTGGATGCCTTGGAAACATCAGATAGAAGAAAGTAAAGTTTTGAAGTCTATATTTATTCTATGTGGACTCAACAGTGAGTCTAAAAGTTGAGCTATGGAAGTTACTCTTTTATCAGAGGTTTTCATCTTGGAAACGATGTGGAGTTCTGGTCATTAATAAGGTCAGGTTACCTTCTCTGTGGGCCACAATCTTCTCCTATTCACTGTTGGTTGAGCACACTCCATTAAGGGCTGAGATATTACCTTTTCTAGTTGTAACAGACATGTTGTCAATTATTAGAGAACGGTTTCTTATTTAGAGAGAAGATGGGTATCATTTGTTGAATGTAGAAGTTAAAAACTCCATTCCCTGTGTGTATATTCCTAGAACAGCACGAGTTTCAGTTTGGACAATAGACCACACATCTTATGCATATTCAGGGGGCGAATTTATATGTTGAAAGGGTCATGACCAAACTACTGTCGGAAATCAAAATTACCAATCTATTTTATCATGACTGAAGGCTGGAGGTGCATAGCTTCCCACCGCTAGCTCAAGCTGACTAAATCTTGTATAGAGTATAGATGTTGATAATATAGCATTGTGACAGTTGAAAGACTCCTGATGGCAAGTTCTGCAATAACTATTTGAGCTCCAATTCACCTTCAGTATTCTCAAACTGACATTTTAGGCCACCCTCTTGAAGCTATGATAAAAGGTAACCCTTATGAACCAATGAAGAAACAGATTTGTTTTAAAATCTCAGGCCTCCCAGTTGGAACAGCAAATAAGTCTTATTTCTGAACTGCAAAATCAAGCCATCTTAAAAGCTAGATATATTATATCTGGAGCTAGATACATATTCTGAGACTCTATGACTTTGATACAGTTTGAAAGTATATTTTCTATATGGCAGCGTTAAGTACAGGCAGCATCATATAGAACCAAATCTTATATATGAAAGATATTCACTCAGATGCAACTCATTAGTACAAGCATTGTACATCATTGACCTGGACTGAAAGACAGTCACGCTATTCACTTTGGTAGTAATAATGCTAAGTTGCACGAAACGGGGAAACGGGGAAGCGAAACGAAACGCGGAAGCAAAACGAAACGCGACCTCCCCAAATTTTGGAAACGGGGAAACGCGAATATATATTATTAATAATATAATATTATATATATATATAATATATATAATATTATAATATATATATATATTAAAAACATTTAAAAATTATTAATATATATATGTGCAATCATAAAGCATTAATAGTGTGATGAGAAGATGAGAGGCACTGCTATTTTATAGCTTTAGAATTGGTTTCTAGAAGTCATTAGAAACCCTAAATTAATTAAAAATTAATTAGCAAAAAAAAAAATTTCAAAACAAGTGTCAATTTGATGGAAACGTGGCCCGTACAGCGTGGAAACGCGTTTCCGTTTCGTTTCCCCAGGGAAACGACCCCTAGGCCCACGTTTCCTGCAACTTAGATTTCGAAGAAGCAGTTGCGATCGAGTACGCGAAAGGTTACAAAATGTCCACTGTGGCATTTGGCAGCAGAACTTTCCAGCGCCCTCTTCGTCGACCTACCATTGTCGGCGCACTCTTCCGTCAACTTATTTAAAACAAAAAAAGGAAGACAACCTTGGACTCAAAATAGAGTTACTAGCGAGCCACTAGTGACGGAGACCTTCCACCTTCCATATGCCAAGACAACAACAGCAAAGACAATTGCGAGCAATATAGCTTTGAGGACAAAGCCTCTGAAGGAAAGGGCTATGTTATGAATATAATTAATAACAAGTAAATAAATAAAATAAATATTAATATTAAATAATCAAACGTCTAAAAGACATGCCCATTCACTAAAGGACACCTGCTTAGGATTATAAATGCGGGTCCTCATTGTAACATTCATCACTTATACATTTTATATATTAAAAAAATATTATTTACAAATACTTGTGTATTTTTACATTCAAGTTTCCAAGCTATCAGTTTTCTTGCTTCGGCCATAGTTTTTATGCTTCAAAATTAGTTACCAAGTTACCGGATGAACAATTGTAGCTTACGATGCACACTATCCTATATGAGATGCAACACTTAGAACTAAGTGAAAAGCAAACCCTTGGTTAATTTTAGATTAGATGCCTATATAAGTGAGTCATTTCTCTTAGTTGTTTTGAATTTAGTCTCAAGTGTAGGTTGTGGAGAGAAACCCATGGGAAGATAGCAATGACTATATTAACGATACCTCCCCTAGAGTTCTGACCACCCGAATGCCTCTGGCAATACAGAGACTGTGGCTCTGATGACTGCAAGGTCACTGTGTTAACCACAAGTGAGGGGGTGAACTTTGCATGCTGGGTGCGAAAGGTAGTCCTATCATCTTTCAACCAAGCTTATGCCTAGAGGTAATTTAATTAATGCACCACTACTCCTAGAATGCAAGTGAAAAATGAGTGATTAGCATTAGGTGACATTGCTAAAAGTTTTAAGTACTTTGAGACAAATTATCTAAATAATAATATTCGACTTAGAGCAATAAAGGAAAGTATCTAAATTACAAAGATAATCTTCACCAAAAGCAGTGCTTAATGAACTCCTTAATTACCAATTAGGTTACCCAACGACAAGTAGAGTGTCAAGCAATTCAAGATTAGAAATCTCACAATGGACAATTGCTTATCAAATGACAATAAACAAAAGTGCACAAGTCCAATGTTTCCCTTAACAATGTTGATGTGCCAATTAAACAAAGCCAATCCTTCAACAAGATATCACCACAATTAGCAATTCTTGAGATTATTTAGATGACTTCAAGATTATTTTTATCATAATATCAAGATAACAACAGTTGTATAAGATCGTCTAAAGACCCAGTGTTTCTGTAATGTCCCTTCCTAATTATTTTTCCTAAGGTAAGAGGAACAATTTTGTCAATTTTGTCATTTTTGGCTTAATGCAAATTTTGGTGAAGAAACTTAGGAAAAATTAGGTCGATGTGCATCTTAGTGGAATGTGGGGGCCGCTCAGCCACAAATAATACACACCCCTTGGAAGGCAATTCGATTTTCCTAAGTCAGGTCGAAATTAAAGATGGGACCCACATGAGACTCAAGGCAAGCAAGCACAAATAGGAGAAGAGGAGCAACATTTGGGGCCTTTTGATAATTTGAGAATTCATTGTTGCTTTGGTTATTCAACTGAACTACAATGTGTTGCTTAGCACAAGAGCTTCCCAAGGAGTGAAGCTCACCCTTTCTTCGGTGGACCTCGAGTGCCACCCTAGGAAGGTCTTCCTTTTTATTTGGAGATAGAGAGAGACATACTCCACAAGGAATTATGTTGCCTTGGTTTAGTAGGGACGCAGTAGAGGAACCCACGTTGTCTTGGCAGAGCAGAGGTGTCGAGAATTGGGTGAAAAGTGTTGCGAGAGTAGTCCTTAACCAATTTCAAGCCTAGAGGAGTGAATCTTCAGCGAGAGAAGGAGCCTAACACTTGAATCGATTTCTGGGCTAAAGGAACTGCGTCATCTCCTACAAGACTGTGTAGTCTTTGGTGTGGGTTGCTTAAAGGGAGCCTTGGCCAGAGGATTAAGGAGGGTTGTTGGGATTTGATTGGAGGCTTACTTGGAGGGGTTTCCTAGCCTTTTGGGAGTAAGAAACATCATTTCCAGCCACAGGTGCAGATTTCTAGTTTTTGATGAGGGCCAACCTGTGGGAGGCTAAATTTGGAGGGTCAAAACTAGGGAAAACCCTTTTTGAGTTTTTCTAGATTTTTGGCAAGGAGTACACCCCTAATTTTACAAAAAAAAATTGGGCAGTTTTGAGGGGGTAAATCAAGGCCTGAAGTCAGCCAGCAGTACAAGAACATTGGGCCAACGCAGTTTTTTGGAGAGCAACACTTTTACAGGAGTTGGGCATTTTTGTACTGATCACCTAAGGCTTGTAGCTTGCCTTGTGCAAGCCAAAGTGCATCTCTTCCATATTCTATTGTACTCCAGCCACTATACTTAATAAAATTTGGCCAGTTTAGTGTTTGAAGCGAAATTTTTGTTATATGTGTTTACTGAGCAAATTTGTGTTTTGAAATTATTGCATGTCTTTGTTATCACTGCAAATTTTCCATTAGGAATATTACAGTGGTATGAAGCATGTTCTTGGCCAAGGTGGGGAACAAGAGCAGGTGATGCCACCTAGATATAAAGGGGTAGTCTTCCAAAGAGGTCGTAGTAGAGGCAGAGGCAGGGGTCGAGGTAGGGACGATGACCCAGACCCATTTTCAAACACCGAGGTGGAGAACCGTAGAGGAGGGATCGACAATCAAGAGGACAACGAGCAGCCCAGGCCAATGGGTCAGAACCAAGTTTTGGAGGAGTTGTCGAGGACTAATCAGTAAATGTTGAGGCAAGGGCAACTCATGATGGACATGATGCAACAGGTGATGAGGTTGCAGATGGGTGGAAGGCCAGAGGGAGAGCCTCAAGGTGATGGGGGTTCTAGAGCAAGAGGGGGCATTCGTACTTATCAGCCCCCACATACTCCTCAGCGTGGGCAGGCCCGCCGCCCTATTTTACCTCATTTTGTGGAGGAGGCCGAGTCGGAGAGGGAGCTAAACCCAATTCTAGATTTGGTCCACTCAGTTGCATCTGTTATTGATGAGTTTGAGGGGTCAGATGCCCGGATTAAGTAAGTGATCTCTTTTAGGGTGTACATTCACCTCAAGGAGAGGCGCACTACAGGGGCTGGAGCCCACTACAAAGGGGAAACATCCAACCAAGATGTGCAGAAGTTAGCAGGGAAGGTTACCCTTCTGAACTTTGATGGGTCGGCAAAGAGTATGGTCAGGGCATGAATCCAAAAGCTTGACACATATTTCCACCTAAACACCATGCGAGAAGTTGATGCTATACGATTTGCTACTCTTCACTTGGAAGGGGATGCCCATGAGTGGTGGTATCATGGGCTAATCACATTGGGACACATCCATATCACCACTTACATAGAGTTCACCCAGAGGTTGTTGAAGAGGTTCGAGAGGGAAGACCCGGAGTTGCATTTCAGGGAGTTAGCCCATCTAAGGCAGACTAGCAGCGCAAAGGCTTACATTACGGAGTTCTATAGACTGGCAGTGATGGTGACACAGACAGACATCTCAGAGGTCTGGATGATCATGCTGTTTATGGAGGGGCTTACTGAGCCTTTGCGTGGTTGGGTGAGGGCTTACAAACCCACATCACCTCTGGATGTTATCTCCAAGGCCCGCTTTCAACCCATGCGAGCCACAGCACCACAAGGGAACCAAGACACCAAGCCACCACAGAGGGATGGAGGACATAGCCAACTGGATGATGAGACCTAGAGAGACCTTAGGAGGGGGAGGTCTAAAAGTGAATTTGGGCTAACAGAGATGTTGTACCTTCGGTATGTGATTGGGGAAGACAGAGTAAAGGTACACCAGCAAAAGATCAAAACCATACTAAATTGGCCTACAGACAGGAACGTGACAGATTTTAGGGGGTTCCTGGGCATTTGCACATATTAGAAGAGATTCGTGAGGGGATTCTCACAGCGTGCAACACCCATCATTGATTTGACAAAAAGGGGAGCTTTTGAGTGGACACAGGTGGCAAAGGAGGTCTTTGAGAGCCTCAAGAGGGTTATGAGCAGCTGTCTTTACTGGACTTCACGAGGTCCTTTGTGTTGGAGAGTGATGCTTCTGGTGGAGGAGTTGGGGCTGTACTGACACAGGGAGGCCATCCTATTGCATTAGAGAGTAAGAAGTTACTACCCCATGAGTGGTTGTACTCGGTGTATGATAAGGAGATGTTCGTCGTTGTTAAATTATGGTATGTTCTATGCTTAGAGCAGTTTACTTATTTTTCTTCTTATTAGCCACAGATTAGCAATCACATATACAATAAGTAAAGTGCAGATAGAACATTAAATGATCAACAGAACGAATAATAATAAAAAAAAAAAAAAAGTCAAGACAAGAGACACAAGATATGGCAGCTAGCCAGGGACAAATCCCAATGCGGGGAAACCCTTTGCTCAAATCTTCTTTTATCTTCAATAGTTCAGCAGAGAGAAATAGTACAAAATCTGAATTCTGTAATTTTATATCAGCAGTAGCAAACCCTAGATCAGCAAAGTCAAACTTGGTCAAACTAGCTGAAATTGACCTCTAAAATGCTTGGTCAATTTCTGATCAACTTGTCCTTGAACAGCCTGAAGAAATAGCCCTTGAACAGCCCCAAAAGTACAGTCAATTTGCAGATTCTGAAGTCAACTGCAGCCCTAAACTAGGGCAGTCAACACCAGTCAAACTAAAGGTCAGATCACCTTGGTTTTCGTGCCAAAAATTGCAACCCGCCTAGGAGAGGCAACCACACCCAATCCTCACTTCTGGAAGGTCAACACTAGTCAAAGAGATGACCTACTGCCCTAGCATCCTTTCTACGTCTTCCTTGCCCTAGGACGTCTTCCTTTTAGCCACACGTGTGAGAGAGAGAGGCTCCTTTTATGCGTAGGAGAGAGAGAGAAGATGAGTGAATTGAATTTTTCAAATGAGGAGAATGCTCTTTGTATTTATATGCAAACGTTGAGGTTGAATAGACATGACTGTTCGGCTTCTGAGCCTACATAAGTTTGCTAGCCGACCTTGACAATTTGTCCATAATCAAAATAAATTCATATCTCCATAAATACTTATCGAAATCGGATGATCTTTAGATCAATCCTACACCTCTCAATGAGAGGAATCTAGGAAAAATATCAAAAGCCATAAATAAGGTGATCCACATGAAGTTTGGCCCTAGTTGTCAATTTTAACACTCCCTCTCAACTAGGGAGAATTTCATCTGCAATCCGTCAAACCATCGCTGCTATCCATCCATCAAATGCACTGTCCTGTACAGCTTGACCCCACTCTGCTCTGCTCTGTTTTGCTATGCTCTGCTCTGCTTTGCTCTACTCGAACTATGAAGAAGAATAAATGATCAAGGATGTATCATACCATCCTCCACTGACCTGAAGTTGGTCTTAGAGTGTGAAGCACTCTCACTAATCCCAGATCAATGAAGGTCATCCTAGCATAGGGAGTACAGTAGATACAACGTTGCATCCATTGATAGTACTACTATGGTCACTATCCTCATTTCCCTGCTCATTGATCAGATGAGAGGTACTTCCCACGAATCCCAGAACTAATCATCCTGGCCTGCAAGAGAACTAATCATCCTGTTCCACAATCGCCACAGAGAATGAATCACCCTGGCTCACAGGAGAACTAATCATCTTGTTCCAGAGTCGCCACGGGGTGTCACAGGGGAAGGTTGAACCTTTACCCTATACATAGTGCACCACCAGGGGATGGTGAGTCGCCCTGTGGCCACATGTCATTCCAAGAAGTACCTCGCGCGCCCCTAGAGCTCCCAGAGATTAATACATCATACTCGACCCTCATAAGAGGGTCTCTGAACGACACCAAGTCGTTCTCGAAAAGTCAAGAATTTGACCTTTCCTAGGGGCTTTGTCAAAATGTCGGTGACCTGTTCATCTGTACCGATATGTTGGAGCCTTATTGCTCCTCGCTACACCATATCTCGAATATAGTGGTACCTGATATTGATATGCTTGGAGTGATCATGAAATACGGGATTCTCTAATAAATGGATCCTGCTCTGGTTGTCACACAGAATCACAGTGGTATCAAATGTAAATCCAAACAGCTCACTGAAGAGCTTTCGCAACCAGAGTGCCTCACAGGAGGCCATGCTAGTAGTAATGTACTCTACCTCGGAGGTGCTCAAAGCCATTGACTTCTGCTTCCTGCTCATCCAGGATATTGAGGCAGATCCCAAAGAGAAACAGCGCCCGGAAGTGCTCTTTCGGTCCACCACACTGCCTACCCAATCAGCGTTAGTATATCCAAGTAGTCTCACATCTTCAGCAGTGTATCTCAACCCATGAGTGATTGTGCCATGAAGATATCTCAACAGATTCTTGGCACCAATCCAATGTGAGTGGTGAGGCTCAACCATATGTTGACTCAATGTGTTGACTGCAAAGCATATATCCGGACGGGAGTTCACTAAGAACATCAATGCTCCGACGAGTTGACGATACTCGGTAACATTTCGTAAAACAGATCCGGCAGCACTACCGCTTAACTTCTTGAAGTCAAGCTCCAACGGGTTCGTTACAGGCTTGCAGCCCACCATGCCAAATCTCTCCAATATCTTCACCACATATTTTCCTTGAGATAGGAAAATTTCCCCTCGTTTCTGCCAGACTTCCAGTTCTAGGAAATAGTGCATAAGTCCTAGGCCTTTCATCTCGAACTCAGAAGCCAGCTTCCTCTTACATTCGTGAATGAGAGGGTCTGCACCTGTTAGAAAGAGGTCGTCAACATATAGCACCAGTATGAGAGGCTTGTCATCTATAACCATAAAGTAAAAGTTAGAGTCGGCTTCACTCTTAGTGAATATCAGCTTCATCAAGTAGCTATCGATCCTCTCATACCATGCTCGAGGTGCTTGTTTTAGCCCATAGAGGGCTTTCTGCAACCTGCACACATGAGATTCTCGATCATAAATCTCAAATCCTTCGGGTTGCTCCACATAAACCTCCTCTTTGATCGAACCATGTAAGAACACAGTCTTGACAGCCAGCTGATGTAGGTTCCATCCTTGTGAAACAGCAAGGGCTATGATCGAGCAGATGGTAGTATATCAGGGAACAGGTGCAAATATCTCATCATAGTCTATACCTTCCTTCTGGGAGAAGCCACGAGCGACAAAACGAGCCTTATAATTTTCTGCACTTCCATCAACTGCATGCTTTATCTTGCAAAGCCATTTTGAAGTGACAACTGCTTTGTCCTGGGGTCTGGGGACCACATCCCAAACATCGTTTTTCATAATGGACTCATATTCCTCGGTCATAGCATCCTTCCATACTTGATGCTTGACAGCATCTGTGAATGACAAAGGCTCATTTTGGATGATCATGCTCATGATGGTCATGTGTCCCTGATACCTGTTCGACTTCTTACTTTCACGGAAGGTTCCTTGGGTGCAATGTGTCCTTCAGCATCATCAAGTGTCCCCCTAAGCCATGAAGGCCTCTTCATAGAAGAGGAAGGCTCTTGCGGAGGAGGATCAATAGGATCCATAGGTTCTTTCACATCGGGCATCGTCTCATCTTCCTTTTTCTTCGGTTCTGTGGTGTCAACTTCTTTAGATCCCCTTAAAGCAAGAAGATTGTCAACCTTGCTAAGAGTCATATCTTCATCAAAGGTGACATCATGACTAATCTCGACTTCCCTTTGACCAGCTACATAGATTCTATAGCCCTTAGTATTTTCGCTATAGTCCACGAAGATTCCTTTCTTTCCAGATGCACCCAATTTGTTCGTTTTTTCTTTAGGCAAATGAAAATATACATGGCTTCCAAAAATTATAAAATGAGATACATCAGGTTTCTTACCGGCGAACATTTCTTCAGGAGTCTTAGAACCCAATGCTTGCTGAGGGCATCGATTTTGTACATATACGGCGGTATTTGCAGCTTCGGGCCCTAGAAACTTCGGAAGTCTTTGATCATGGAGCATAGCACGGACAGCTTCCACAATTGTATGATTCTTCCTTTCCGCCACACCATTCTGCTCAGCAGTATATGGTGTAGTAGTCTCCCTCTTAATGCCACCCTCTTTGCAAAAGTCATGAAACTCATTGGATTCATATTCAATCCCATTATCAATCCTTAAGATCTTGATCTTCTTTTTGGTTTGATTCTCGATCAAGGCTTTGAAGTGTCGAATCCAGGAGAACACTTCATCCTTCTCTTTCAAGAAGTATATCCAAGTCTGGCGAGAATAATCATCTGTAAAAGTGAGGTAATATAAATATCCTCCCAAGGAGTTCACAGGCATCATATTGAATATGTTGAGTGAACCAACTGCAATATATCAGAGATCTTGCTTTGGCTTAAGGGGAATGATCCCCTTTTGAGCTTTCCTTCGGCACATCCTGGATATACACCTTCTTGCTCTAATCTGAACTCGGGCATCGTGGTCACCATTATTCTTACATCGTGTAGAGCTTTATAATGAAGGTGAGCAAACCTCTGATGCCATAGTTCGGATTGAAGGGATGTGTCACAAGACATGACACCCAACGGACTTCCTCCGACCTGATATAAAGAATCAACTCGAAACCCAGGAGTAAAAGCATCTTTAAAGTTCTTTTTCCATACACATACCTTGCCATCGTTGAAGGCCACCTTGTAGGCCTTTGTCTTCCATGACCAAAATGGACACCAGGTTCTTTTTGAGATCAAGTACATATAATACATCTTGTAAGTGGATGGTATTACCCTGATTCAATTGAAGAGTGACATTTCCTATGCCTTTCATGGGATATTTTGAATTATCTCCAAGAACATTTTCCAGGTTGGTTTCCTTCTCTATCAGATTATAGAGAGCTTTGTAACCAGTGAAGTGCCTTGAGGCACCATTATCAATAAGCCCATTTCCCAGCGAGTCCAGGGGAGCAGTAGTAGATAGAGTTGCTAGTAGATAATATTCATCTTGCTAATTGTTAACAGTGTTAGATTCATTCCTGGAATTTCTTGCCTTCTTGAATGGTTGTCCTCTTCCTTGATTTCTGACACTTCTTTTACCTCTGCCATTTGACCTACCATTCCTTTCATTGCCTTGAGAGAGATTTTGATCATCATCTCGGTGTGAGTCCCTTTTATTAGGGCACTACCTCGCATAGTGACCCGTTTTATTGCAATTGTAACATCGTCCTTTTCTTTCACCCTTTGGTCCAGCCTTTCCTTTGAATTTAGCCCCAAATTGTTTCTTCTTTTAGTATGAGAAGAAAAGGTAGAGGGACGACCTTTAAGTATGGGCATTTCTTGCTCTTCCATCCTTGTTTCTTCTTGAATGCATCTGGCCATTAATTCCTCAAATCTAGGAATTATGTTATTGTTGAGAAGAGTAGTCCTGATTATATACCATTCAGATGGCAGTCCTCCAAGCATTGTGAGTGTCGTTTCCTTGTCAGGAATTACTTCCCCAATAGATAGGGGATCGTTCTTGATCTCGGTGATCCTTAAGAAATATGGTTGCATGCTCTCATCTCTGCCCTTCTTAATTTCCTTCAGCTTATTTCTAAGAAACAAGACTTGATTTGCATCATTAACTTTAAATAAACTCACTAGTCTATCATAGATTTCCTTGGAGGTGTTTAGCTCGGAAACATAGGCCACCAAGCGTTTGTCGATAGAGTCCTGGATATCTTCCTTGCTTTGACTTCTCCCTTGGTCCATTTGTTTCTAGCAGCAGCGGATGCATTTGATGGAGACTCAACAATCCCGCCTCTCACATGGTCCAACACTTCCTGCTCTTCTAATGTTAGATCGAGAGACATCTTCTATCCGTGATAGTCAGACTTCTCACAGAGTTTGTCTTCAGCAGGGAAGTGTGTTGAGGACACCATGATTTCTTTAAAATAGCCTTGCCAACCTTCTCTTCGGTGATTGCTCTTGCTCTTGCTCTTGCTTGGGCTTTGTCTTCACCTCACCTCCAATACCATGTTAAATTATGGTATGTTCTATGCTTAGAGCAGTTTACTTATTTTTCTTCTTATTAGCCACAAATTAGCAATCACATATACATTAAGTAAAGGGCACATAGAACATTAAATTATCAACAAAAAACAAGCCAAGACAAGAGACACAATATGTGGCGGCTAGCCAAGGACAAACCCCAATGCGGGGGAACCCTTTGATCAAATTTTTTTTATCTTCAATAGTTTAGCAGAGAGAAATAGTACAAAATCTGAATTCTGTAATTTCATATCAGCAACAACAAACCCTAGATCAGCAAAGTCAAACTTGGTCAAACTAGCTGAAATTGACCTCTAAAATGCTTGGTCAATTTCCGGTCAACTTGTCCTTGAACAACCTGATGAAACAACCATTGAACAGCCCCAAAAGTACAGTCAATTTGCAGAATTATGAAGTCAACTGCAGCCCTAGAATGTCGGTCAAACTAGAGGTCAGATCACCTTGGTTTTCATGCCAAAAATTGTGGCCTGCCTAGGAGAGGCAACCACACCCAATCCTCACTTCTGGAAGGTCAACACTTGGTCAACGCTGGTCAAAGAGATGACTTGCTATGCTAGCGTCCTTTCTACGTCTTCCTTGCCCTAGGACGTCTTCCTTTTAGCCACACGTGTGAGAGAGAAAAAGGCTCCTTTTATGCGTAGGAGAGAGAGAGAAGATGAGTGAATTGAATTTTTCAAATGAGGAGAATGCTCCTTGTATTTATATGCAAACGTTGAGGTTGAATAGACATGACTATTGGGCTTCTGAGCCTACATAAGTTTGTTGGCCGACCTTGACAATTTGTCCATAATCAAAATAAATTCATATCTCCATAAATACTTATCGAAATCGAATGATCTTTTGATCAATCCTACACCTCTCGATGAGAGGAATCTAGGAAAAATATCAGAAGCCATAAATAAGGTGATCCACATGGAGTTTGGCCCTAGTTGCCAATTTTAACAGTCATGTTGCATGCACTGGCCAAATTTAGGAAATATTTGGTGGGCAACCGGTTCAAGGTAAAGACTGATCACAACAGCTTTCAGTTCTTCTTGGAGCAGTAGTCACTAGAGGAGAGACAACAGAAATGGGTGAGTAAGCTCCAGGCTTACTATTTTGAGATCAAGTATGCGAAAGGCAAGCATAACGTGGTGGTAGATGCCCTCTTTAGGAGGCTCACAGTACTATCTCTGGTGGACCTTACGCATGACTAGAAGGCTCAACTCTTGGTTGAGTACTCCAAAGACAGGCAAGCTTGTGAGATTTTGGATGGCACCCACAGGGATGACAGATTCTGGGTGATGGATGACGTGATCTACTACAAAGACAGGATATATTTGGTGCCAAGATCTTAGCATAAGGAGAGGATTTTGCAAGCATCTCACAATTCCCCCCTAGCAGGACACCCGAGCTTCCTCAAGACATATCGCGCTATTAGAGAGAGATTTTCATGGCAGGGGCTCAAGGGAGATGTGTTGAGGCACGTGCGGGAGTGCATAGATTGTCAGAGGAACAAGGTGGAGCTATCACATCCCGTCGGTTTATTGCAGCCACTTCCTATTCCAGAGATGAAGTGGGAGAGTGTGTCCATGCACTTTATCATGGGGCTCCCAGTTGCGTAGGGGCGAGACTGCATTTATGTGGTGGTCGAGAGTTTGACCAAGTTTACCCATTTCTTCGCCATCTCATCGAGATCTTCAGCCTCCCAGGTGGCCAAGTTATGCTTTCGGGAGGTCTTCCGATTACATTGTCTCCCCAAGACCATCATTAGTGACAAGGACAGCAAGTTTATGGGGGATTTCTAGTAGGAGTTGTTTTGGTTGGTGGGGAAAAAGCTTACACCCAGCACTAGCTATCACCCTCAGACAGATGAGCAAACCAAGATCGTGAAAAAGTGGTTGGAGGGGTACCTGCGCAACTACGTGACGGGCCAATAGAGAGCGTGGGTCGGGTGGCTTCATTTAGGAGAGTTATGTTACAATACCACTTATCATATGTCAATCAGTATATCTCCTTTCCGAGCACTTTATAAATATGATGCACTCTCTTTTTCTAACATGGTGTTAGGAAATAGCAGGGCCCCAGAGGCAAAGGATTGGGTTCAAGAGAGCCAAGAGATTCTCCGAGCTCTCAAGAATAACTTGCAGGTGGCTCAAAATCAGCAAAAGATGTATGCTAACAAGCACAGAGTGGAGAGACAATTTGAGGTAGGGGACATGGTCTACCTACGCTTACAGCCATATAGACAGTTTTCACTTAAGCAGAAGGGGGCAGAAAAACTTCGACCTCAGTTTTATGGGTCGTATAAGGTGGTCAGGAGGATCGGAGAGGTGGCTTATGAGTTGGAGCTACCTTCAGAGAGTCGGATCCACAACGTGGTCAAATGTAAGGATTTTCCGGAGGAGGATGCTATATGGGAAAGTGAACAGATTTTACAGCATCTGGCTTTGCAATTGCTTGGGAACAAGCAACATCCAGGAGGGGAGGACTGTAATATCCCTTCTTAATTATTTTTCCTGAGGTAAGAGGAACAATTTTGTCATTTTTGGCTTAATGCAAATTTTGGTGAAGAAACTTAGGAAAAAGTGGGTCGATGTGCATGTTAGTGGAATGTGGGGGACACTCACCCACAAATAATACGCACCCCTTGGAAGGCAATTTGATTTTCCTATGTGAGCCCGAAATTAAAGATGGGACCCACATGAGATTCAAGGCAAGCAAGCTTAAATAGGAGAGGAGCAGCATTTGGGGCCTTTTGATGATTTGAGAATTCATTGTTACTTTGGTTGTTCAACTAAGCTACAACGCGTTGCTTAGCACAAGAGCTTCCCAAGGAGTGAAGCTCACCCTTTCTTTGGTGGACCTCGACTGCCACCCTAGGAAGGTCTTCCTTTTTATTTGGATACAGAAGGAGATACATACTCCACAAGGAAATACATTGCCTTGGTTCAGCAAGAACACAGTAGAGGAAGCCACGTTGTCTTGGTGGAGCAGAGGCGTCGGGAATTGGGTGAGAAGTGTTGTCGGAGTAGTCCTTGATCAATTTCTGGCCTAGAGGAGTGAATCTTCAACAGGAGTAGTCTAATGCCCAGATCGATTTTTGGGCTTAAGGGATTGTGTCATCTCTTATAGGACTGCAGTCTGCACAGTCTTTGGTGTGGGTTGTTTAGTGCCTTGGCCAGAGGATTGAGGAGATGGGTTGCTAGGATTTTGATTGGAGACTTACTTGGAGGGGTTTCCTAAAATTTTAGGAGCAAGAAACAGCAATTCCAACCACAGGTGCAGTTTTCTGGTTTTGGAGGACCAAGCTGTGGAAGGCCGAATTTGGAGGGTCAAAACTAGAGAAAACCCTTTATGGGTTTTTCCTAGTTTTTGGCAAGGAGTACACCCCTAGTTTTACAGAAATTTTTGGGCAGTTTTGAGGGGGTAAATCAAGGCATGAAGTCAACCAGCAGGGCAGAAACATAGTCTTAGCGTAGTTTTCTGGAGATCAACACTATAGTGGTTGGGCATTTTTGTATTGATCACCTGAGGCTTCTAGCTTGCCTTGTGCAAGCCCAGGTGCACCTTTTCCATCTACTATAGTACTCCATCCATTATACTTAATAAAATTTGCCCAGTTTGGTGTTTGAGGCGAAATTTCTGTTATATGTGTGTTCACTGAGCAAATTTGAGTTTTTAATTATTGCATGTCTTTGTTATCACTGCAAATTTTCCATTAGGAATATTACAGTTTCATGGAAAGACAAAGCATATAAACAACAAATATCACTACATTCAGAAGCTAGTACAAGATGGTGTGCTCCAACTACAGTATATCTCCAGCGATGAGAAGGTAACTGACATATTGACAAAATCTTTTCCTAATAAAAGAAGCTTGTGTATTTGAGAGACAAGCTTGGTTTGGTTGATATATCCTCCCTGGTTGATAGGAAGAGATAGGCACATCATTCTTGTCTTCACTTGGGAAGACAGAATGTAGGATTGGGTAAGCATCTGGCATTTGATACTCTTTGAGGATGAGGTAGGCCATCTAAGATAAGAGTAGTCGAGAATCGATATTCTTTGAGGACTAGCTATCCAAGATAAGAATAGTCCAAAGGAGGACATACTCTATGAACACCCAGGTGGGGTATGTGCCTTGAGAGACAATGATGATGGTATCTATAAATCATCGGTCTCGTCAGCAATGTGCTCTGATCTTGTGGAGAGGTAGAGTTGTTAGTCAAGGCCTTGCTATGTGACAATGTCGGTTGTTATGATGCTAAACAAATGGGTGACCAATCCGACTCTTCTTATAAGATCTCTTCAGATTTAGAATGTCCATGTACCATTTATGAATACCTCCCTAGTTAAGAGGGAGTGTTAAAAAATGTGTAACTAGGTTCAATCTTCATAAATATGAAATGTACTTTTGATTCTTGCATATTGTAATATGAAAAAAAAAAAATATTATTATTATTTTTGGAGCATGGGTTTCATGCTCAAGGTCTTTTATTTTAGAGGTAGAGCACCCATTGAGTGCTTCTAGGGTTTTTCCTAGGTCAAGAAGCCAAAAGAGTCAATGTCATAAATTGAAGACCCCATCAGGCACATTTGTAACTTGATTTGAATTTGTGGAAAACCTGTGCTCAGTTATGAAACCAACGTTTCGGACTACCTAAGGTAGTCCGAAACGTTGGTTTCATAACTGAGCACAGGTTTTCCACAAATTCAAATCAAGATCAAACAGCCTGTATGGACTCCCTCTTCAACATTGTAACTTGTAAAGAAAATTATTTTTGTCATTAAAAGTGTCAAAATACCCTTCAAGACCAAGTCGACCTAGCAGCTGGGAAGTCGACCTATTTTGAGGATCCAAGACCACCTTTAAAAGCCTATATAAATGAGGGAACTCAACCTCCTTAGAAGACATTCATCAGTCACTCATTCAAGTGAAGAAGGAAGACGAAGAAGGCAAAGAAGAAGGAAGAGGACAAAGAAGATTTGTTTCTAGGCTAATTCGATCTCTCACATGCAAAAAAAGGAAGCTAGGGTTTGTTGCTTCAAGTTTGAAATTCTCTATCTGCTGAAGGAGGATCAAAGTTGGTGGAAGGAGGACTCAATAGGTCATCTTCTAGCCCTAAACAAGGACGCAAGGCAAGCGAAGTTATTGGGAGGCCTTGGAAGGCTAATTTCGCTCACATGTGTGGAAGAAACAATAGCTGCTCGAGGCCGAAAATTTCAGACCTGCAATAGAGGCCGAAATTCTGAAGTTGGGGGGTCGAAGTTGTGTTATTGGAAGAGATTTGACTAGGTTTAACTTGGACAAAGGAAGCACATCATCCGAAACGGTTGGACTTGGTCTTGGAGGGTATTGCTCTTGGTCTCGAGGTCTTGGAATTCGTCAATTGAAGAATCTATAAGAGACGAGATTTGCGGGTTTTCCTCTCAAGTGGAGAGGTTTTGGCCCTAGCTTGTAGCCTACATTTTGTGTTCTTTTGTACTATTGTTCTTCTTGTTTTGGTACTTGTTTGATGATATACAAACATAATAATAAGTGAATAAGCTAATAAGCTAATAAGTAAGAAAAAGTAAAAAGACATAGCCAAATATTAGCTAAAGTGCTTGGTCGCCCTAATATAAATAGGGGAGCACTTAGCTCGTTTGATCCTTGCACAACTTTGGAGACAGACATCTCTTGGATTATGTTTCTTCTCTAGTTCACTATGGAGCACTAGCTAAGCGACTTGGTTAGGAAGTGGATTTGAGCTCTTTTGATGGACAATTATGGTGGGGCTTGGATGAATGCATGGTAAATCTATTAGGCTAACTTATTTTGTATGAGCCATGTATTAAGCACTTTGCAAGACATTTGTTTCATGACCCTTGTTAAATTAACCCTTCTTCCAAGTCTTTGAGGAAATAGTAGCATGTAATCTGTTTTTTTTAATTGAGAACCATGATTCAAACCCTAAAGTAAGTAGGTTAACTTGCCCTAATTCCTTTGAACCTTCTATACACTTCAAATTTTCCCTAAGTTTGTATATTCCTAGACACAGTTAGTCCTAGATTGAAATGGCACTAGTGCTCTCTCTCTTGTGAGAATCAATTATATTTCTAAAATCATGTATTTATTGTTATAGAGTAAATTAGGGTTTTCATTATTACAGCAAAATCATGTATTTTTAGTATTTATTGGCCTGCACATTAATATCTTAGGGTTAGAAATTATTTGAAATGCATTGGATAAGTAAAAGTTACATTTTATGAGCATTATCCAACAATGAACTAGGGCTATCTACTGTTGCAATTGATGTTGTATGCCCTTTAAACCATAGAAATTTGTTCTAATTTATTCTCTTGTTTAGTCATAATTTAGCCATCATTTTACACTGCTATCATAGCTTTTTAGGCTAAAGTTGTTGTTGTCATAAAATGTTATAACGCTGCAATCCTTAATTTTCCAAGCTAGTTTGTGATAGCCAAGTGTAATTTCTTGGTTGTGTGTGTTTGGGAACCCATCCCAAACTACTATTGATTCACCAAAGCCTCTAGAAGATCCACAGGAACCTAAACACTCAAATCTGGAAATTACTCTTAAAACCACCCTAAACACTTTTTTCCTATCCTTATCCTTGGGTGGAAATCATTATAAAACCCTCAGGGGCACTTAGCTTAAGTTGATTGGGTTATTCAATCCCTAAGATCTATTAGGGAAGCCTTCCTTGTGTTGGATTGTTTCCATCACTAAAATGAGGGGAGTTGTTGTTGAGTTGACAGTGGTGACACTCCCATTGTTGCACTTGGTCTATGTCACCTAGTGAGGCTTTGCACTAAGGTGATAAATTTCGTTGCAAAGGTCCCTAGAGCCACAAATACAATCCAACCTAGCCTATACCCTCGCATAACCCTCGCTAAAGTTGGAACAAGTAAACCGTCCACCATAATCCTATCGATGTTTGTGGCTCAAGCAAGTACTTTTACACAAAACTAACTGCCTAGGCATGAAAGAAGTTGCCTAACAGCCATTGAACCTTAGAAACTTATTTTAATGATTAAAGAATTTCTTTTATAATAAGTGAAAAAAGGGTTAACTTAATCTAATTCTAAGGTTAGTTACATTAGTGAATTAGATGAATCTCAAGCATTGATCTCAAGTGACACGAGATATAATCTCATTCGTCAATCGCTTTGGAGATTAGGGTTATGGATTCACTCATAACTCAAGCTTATAAAAGACAAGATAGGCCAAGGGAGAAGACACAGCACATAGGGGCAGAGGGCATTGGGAGAGGCATCTCAATTGTGGGTGGAAAAGGGCTTCTACTCAAGTGTGTCAGGACTGAGGAAAAAGTGCAAAGGGGGCAGCAAGGAGATCTGAATCAGCCAAGTATAGGTCTTCATCAGTTAGATCAAATCTAGATTGTTGTTGTATGTATTTTCCTTAGTTTGGACATTTTACCAAGAAGGGAGCCCAAGTACGTTCTGATTAATTAGATGAAGAATTGTTGATTGGGCAGAAAATTTGCATGTCTATATGTGAGCCTGGTTAATTTTTATTACTTCTGTTGAATATTTATTTATGTTAAGATATGCTTTGATGCAATAGACCAGAAGATAAATTTGCTATGAATTAATTTACAAATATTGAGTTCAAAATTTAACATGTTATCAGAGTGTAAACTCTTTAGAAGATCAATCTCAAAATCACCAAATCAAATTTGTACAGACATCACCGACATGGCAAAGTTTGGCCAGGGACTGTCTAAGAAGCCAAATTTATTTTGCAAGCACAGGGAAGTACAGACCAAGACCATACATTATGTAAGGGGCAAGAAAAACAAAAAAAAAATCATACTATGTGTTGAATCTGAAGGTTAATTAAAAAAATAAAAGGGGGACGTTTGTGGTGGTCAATGGCCCCGAGTCCAGCCAACTAAGGCCACCACTACACACAAAAAAGGCACACCAAGAGTCTGAGCACTTATGAAGGGTGACCGCCTACAGCAACCGACAGATCAATCAGCGCATGTCAACAATCAAGCCACCAAAGATCCAATCAAGGGAGCAACCAAACAAGCCACCTATGAAGGGACTCGATGTGCATGTAGAAACATGAATGGGTTGAGCACAGGAGAAGGAGGTGGAAGGGCAGAGTTGGCACAATCACCTACCCACTCTAGTAAAGAGGGAGATAAAAACACAAAGGGTACTCTTGGATGGGGTGAAGGACCATTTGATCCCTCATTTGTCCGAGAAGTAGTTAACCAAGTAGATGCTCGATGCTTTGGTGGGTCTATACCAAAGCAAGACCATTAACAAGAAAACGGTGTTGAGTGATACGCTTCAATCTACACATATGACCAAATCTAATTTGGTGACAAGTTACTAGATGAAGATCACCTAGATTCGTGATCAACTTGCAACAATGGGGTGAAAGGTGGACAAGGCAAAGTTAGGGAATATGACACTAATCAACTTCCCAAAGACATGGGATCATCAAAGGAATCTATGTTTGGGAGCAGCAACCCACATTTGATAGCTAGGGAATGACTACGTCTGAGAGGAGATGAGGGAGCAATCAAAGGCAAAGGTCAGCAAGCAAGAAGGTGATGAAGACATGGTTCTTGTTGGTAAGACAATAAAGAGCGAAAGAAAAGGTTCAAGCAAGAGTGAGGAGTCAACCTCACAACCTATGTTACTTGGGAGCGGGAGTGGAAGCGGGGAGCGGGAGCAGAAACGGGAGTGGGAGCGACCATTTTCAAAAGCTCTCTGTTTGGGAGCGAATCCCGGAGCGATTTTCATATATATATATATATATATCTTTTAATTTTTTTTACATATATGTCAACAAAAACATGTAGAATGATGAATTAGACATAAAAAACATAAAAAAAACATAGATTGATCATTGAGCCATATCACATCAATCATCTAGAAATTATAATCGTCATCAACCATGTCCACAAGTTAGTAAAATGCATATTACAACTGCAACATATTGAGTCTCGCGAATCATGATTCATCAAATTCAATCTTAAAGTTTCAACTTCAAGCTTTCAAAATTGAAAATTTCAATTCAATATATAACATTTATCATCATTGATCACCAAAGTTGTACTTGTAAGCTAAGTTTAACCATTACAAGAAGTAATATCTTAGATATTTCTAAGTCCTAACTTCTAACTGTTAACATGAAATGAAATGTTATAAATTTATAAAATGAAACATGAATAATGAAATGACATGAAACAACTTTAGTCTTTCACGAAGCATCATATTCATAATTCACAATCATTACCAATGAGTTATAATTGCCAAGGCCCAACTTCAAACTTCAAATTTTCATTGTCACAGTGATATATTGTTTACAAAAAATATCATTATGATATGAAAGAGTCAAGAGTCAAAAGTCAAGGACTCAAAACTCAACAGTTATGAAAACTAAAGTCCAATAGAAACTAAAAAAGACAAGTAAACTGTAAATGATAAATCTACATGTTGCCCTTGCCACGAGAGTCTCCCCCATAAGGAGGTCGTGGTGGTCTTCTCGGAGTCTCCCGCACAGACCGACGACCAGAACTAGAACCTCCACGTGAGGGTGTAAATGAAGGTGGCAGCAGCAAAGGAACAAGACTCGGACCTCAAGCACTGCTACTGGATGGTGGAGGTGGAGGTGGAGGTGGCATGGATGTTTCATCTTCATCCCTTACAAGTTCCTCTTCCAGTTCTTCAATATGTACAATGCCATCCTCCAAATTGTCATCCTCTGGGTGATTGTCCCAAATTCTATATGTGGGATCCTCATTAGCCCGATCACAGTAATGACTCAACAACCTCAAGTTGTAGTGCACATAAACCAAGCTTTCTGCTCGGTTTTCATTGAGTCTGTTCCTTTTCACATTATGTATGTAGCTGTAGGTGCTCCAACACCTCTCTGCAGAAGAAGTATTTACAACCTGTGAAAGAACTTTTTTTGCCAATTTTGGCAAAAGTCCCTGGCTGCCATATGTTTCCCACCATGTTAGAGTATCAAATCTATCTCTGTCGTCCATTGCATGGAAGTTACCAAACAAACCAGTGCCACTGAAGTATTTGCCCATTTCAAGGTGCACAGCTGCACATTCCTCCCTGTCAGGTATCAACTTTTCTAATGCTTGCAAATATCCACTAGTTACCTCTGGATCTAAATGGGGTTTGGTCCTAATCCCACCCCCTGGTGCAGGTTGGCCCAACCAAGATGTAGAGTAGTATTTTGGCGTAAGGATATACGCCAAGCAATGTAGTGGAAGATTAAGTCTATTCCACCGTTCACACACACAATCGTGAATCAGTTTGTACAAGTTGGGATCTCTGTTATGAACAATATCTTTTATTTGCCCCAACATGGTATCCATCTGCTCATACACCTCGCCAATCACTGGTTTGTCTGTATCTGCAAACCGAATCATGTGATAAATGGGCTTGGTGAAATCCAATACTTGCCTGACACTTGTTCAAAATTGGCCATCAAGAGCGGCCTCCTCCACCATTTCAAAACCTCGCCTGTCAGCTGCATTTGTAGCCCTTTCCTTTAATACTTGCCAATGTGGACTTGATACCATGCTAGCCAATGACTCTCTTACCTTCAAAAGGCGTCTGAAGGTGAGGTAATCGCACCAAATCTGGTCTTCACAATCTTCAACAACTCCAATCTCGAGTGATTGCGGAAAAGGCCATGGGTATTGCTATGATTTGTAATAAATTTTATCATTTGTTTGCCTTTCTTGTACAAATCACCCATTGGTATTGTTCATTTTTGTTCTTGACAATATCATGCAACAGAAGGTTCAATGTGTGAACCAAACATCCAGACCAAAATATATTTGGGTATTTATCCTCAATAATTGCTCCCGCTGCCCTACAATTAGCAGCATTATCAGTGATGACTTGGATGACATTGTATGGCCCAATACGGTCAATTGTTTCAAGTAATGCTTCTGTAATGTTGATGGCGGTCTTGAACTTGTCTGAGTAATCATGTGTAGTTAGAAAGATTGGACCATTAACAGACACAACAAGAACACTTATCAATGGCTTGCCTTTTACATTTGTCCATCCATCAGATACAATGGACACCCCATGCTCAGTCCAAGAACTTGTCATTCTATTCAAAGAATGTGATATTATTGCTTTTTCATTATCAAGCTCAACGGTTCTTGCCTTGTCATACCCAGGGCTCTTGTATCCTTTAGGGGCATCATTTATGGCCGAAACCATTTCGTGCCAATAAGGTGAGCGAAGAACATTGAATGGTATCCACATGCATAGAGAAACTTGTAAACCTTTGAATCCACATCATTCTTACACCCCTCATCGAGGAAATCTGATATGGTTCTACGCCTTAAAGATGATGACCCTGTGCCTCCATATCCACTGCCTTGGGAGGATGATCAAGGAGTTCTTTGTGATTGTGAGCTTGGTTCAAAGAAACCCCTTGATTTTTTGATTTGTATTGGGCTTCTTCCTTTTCCCTTATGTATTTGGCTCTATCCGCTGTTGACACCGCTGTACAAGTTTTGATTCCTATTTGT
>APFE031685012.1:39424-57078 GCA_000404065.3 Pinus taeda | reverse complement strand
CTTCTTATTTTTTCTCTTTTTTTTTTGCAAATTGCCAAGGGCCAATTTTTTTTGTCAATGACTTTGAATTGAACTCCAAAATTTTTTGAGAGTATGGCTAAAAGCTTGACAATTGGCTAGAATTGGAGAACGAGGCTCTAATACCGAATTTGATAGCCAAACCTGGCTCACAAGCTAGATAATCCAAAAAACTTGGAATATTAAGTAATCCATTTAGGATAAATAAATATATATTGAATAATGTATGAACAAATTGATATGTTTGAATACAATAAGGGCCCTATACATATAGCTAAGCAGGAGTGATATTTCGTAAGGAGTCATGTCCCTTATAGGGACATGCCCCTTCATGTGTCTCTTCATTAATTATAAATTCATATGAATACTACTATTGTTATTATTATTAATTGATATAGTTATGTTCATAACAAAAAATATGACAGAAAAGAATAACATCAATTAAGGTGAACCAAAATGTAAACCCTATAGAGAGGAAACACAACTCAACATTGTTGATGGAGATAGAGGTATAAACCTCCTCATCATTGTCTATGACTAAAAAGGAATTGATGCAAAGTCTGATATTTCATCCAAGGAGTTCATAGGGCTGACAGAACCTAGATGGGTGACCCTAGCAAGAGACCAGTAGTGATCTACCAAGACTCTCATAACATCTGGGGAAGTGAAGAAGAATCTAGTGATAGGCATCTCAATGCTCGATCTGGATTGGGGGTGACGCCATGGAAGCAACAGGTATGGTTGTCTTACCCTATGGATGTGAAAAAATAAAAAGACATGTAAAAATATTAAACCACAATTGAGATAATAAAAATTGTGATTATATTTATTTAGGTTATGTACAACATAGTATTCAAAACCTGTCGGGTCGAATTGCTAACCGACCAAACAGGCTAATTCATTAGGCTTAGGGGTCAACCCGGCTAATGAACCCAATTCGAGCTCGAGCAAACCCTAGTTTGGTACCAAACTAGTCAATTTGGTCATAAACTGATTAGTTCCATCGTAAACCGGTCGGGTCATTACGAGCATGGTTGATCTCACATTTATGGGGGAGTCTAGGACAATCAATGGTGGTTTTTCAAGTGGTTTTGGAGGAAACCTGGGGTGCTTTTCCTTCCAAAACAGCTCCCGTGGCCATAAAACCAACCCTCCCCCTCCTAAACCTAACTCATCCCTAGCAACACTGGCGCTCAATGGTAATGTTAAATTCTTGAAATAAAAGTGACATCTCCTTTATCTTTTCATTTTCATCATTTTACTTAAATTGTTTACATTAACATGAAATGACTCGGGATGTTTGAGAGTGGTTCAACCTCATTGGATTTCAAATGGAGAAACTAGAATTTCATATCTCACTACCAATCCAACAAATGTAATGGTTTTCAAGATTCCAGAATTTTGGGGATTGCAATGTTTCCATTAGATTTTCTCATGTGTGAGGGTATGAGATTTCCATTTGATCAAGAGCATGAAGCCCTTTAAGTACCTTGTTGTCGGTGGCATTGACTACACAAAATTGTTGATGTTGGTTGTATTGATTGTTGAACTCCTCTACCATGGCCTTAACAAAAATGTGCCCTTCACTCAAAGGAAAATAATTGGTTAGGCACGCTAAGCTTTTTCTACAATATTATAAGGTTGAGGACATGAACCCTTCACTCAAACCAAAATCCTTGGTTAGGCATGTTAAAAAATTTCAATTTCTACCATATTATAAGGTTGAGCAATCCAAGTCTGAAGACTTGAGCAAGATGATGTTTATGTAGCTCTTGATGATGGTCCCATTTCTAGTAGTGCTAAATCATTGAAAAGTTTGATTAGTGATCATGTTGATCAGTGATTTGTAGTTTTAATGTCTAGTTTTGTTGTTGCTACTACTACTGAGGTTGCAGAGGAGTTTAAGGAGTCCTCAAACTCTAAGCCAGATTATGTTTATATAGCTTTTGTGTTTGATCCCATGTCAAGTAGTGGTGATGAGTTTGATCATGATGAGTGATCAAGTTGATCACTGATATGTAGACTTGTAGTAGGTTAGTCACCCCATAGCTTGTAGCATTGTTTTTGGACTCTAGAGGCAATTTAGACCCTGATTGATTATGTATTTTGTTGCTGAAATGTACTGCACTCAATATTATTTTGATATATTCACCTTTAAATGGTATATAGATGAGCAAACTTTGCATATTTTGTCTCTATTGGTTTGGAATCATGGTTTAAAATCTTAAAAAATAGTTCTTTCATTAAAAAATAATTATTTCATGTATTTTTTTAAATACCGGATCATTGAGATCTGACCAATCCCGTTTTTCCAATTTCATTTCAAAACCGGATTAGATAGTTGGGTCAAGTCGGTCATCGATTCTGGTTTTAAATACTACGATATATAATATTAAGTATATTACATATAATCATATATTATAGCATTATATATAGTCACACATAAGCATACATCTAAAATGTTTAATATATAAACCTTAGGGTAACATTATATAGCTATAATAGTCAATTGGGCTTATCTTGGGTAGCTGTGAGGAATGATTGTTATCCTCCACACCTAGGTTCAATTCCTGCAAGTGGCATGTTGAGCTTTGATGTAATGGCTTTGAGCCTTGTTGTTGAGAATGAATCGTCACTCGAGGACAGGAACACGTATATTCCTCATCTAGAATATAAAGGATTTTCCACTAAAAAAAGCATTATATAGCTATAATATAATAAGTTAAATAGATAACTACTCTTCAGGTATTTGAAGACTCGAAGCTCCATGGATTGGGCTAGTGGTAGATATCACATTGAGGATTTGCTTATTTCTTCAATATTGAAAAGGATTCTTCCTGTAGAACAAATTCAATGAAATCTCTCTCAAACATAAGCACACAATTCAATTTTGGCATCAACAGATTATTGAGAGAAGCCTTATCTTGGCAGGAAGGAACTTTTTCTGTGCAGGCGTTCAAGCATGGGGAACTCCATCCGGAATTTTATTAATGGTTACTTTGGTGTAGTATTTTTTGTATTTGAAAGATGGAAAGGTTTCTGCTGTTGAAAAGGCATGAAAAGTCTCTTGTGTTTTCTTTTGGTGCTTAAATGCACAAACAGTGGCCTTAAATGGACCAGGAAGACTGCAATAAACAACTTAAGGTTAATCAGGATTATCCTAAAATGCAGATCAACTAAACGAATTTTTCAATAAAACCTCATCTTTATCACAATCACGAGAGTTATATCTGCGATTGATCGACTTAACATTGTTAGGAACAAACATGACACTAGGTTTTTGCTCCAAAGAATTAGAATTCCAATACAACCTCGTTTTGAAGCCATATTTGGAGTAATAATAAGAGAGGTTCCATTCAAGAATCTTATCAATAGGGATTTCCAATAAAATTTGACCTAGGATTAACTGATGCTTCTACAATACATCAATATTGTTGAGCACTTTAGTGATATGTTTGCTTTGTTTTCTTTTGTGGTACAAGGACAAAGCCTTCCTAGACAAGAGAACATGTAATATACATGTAACATATTCATAAATATTATGTAGGTTTCTGTACTTTGGAATAGTCATGTCTCTTATGTACAATAAATATGATATTCTTCCTCACCATGTAGCATCATCATTCATTCCATATGCACAATTATTATATAATTATTAAATGGCTTGGTGTCTTTTCTTATAAATGCTATGGCAGCTGGTGACTGCAGCAAGGTATACAATAAACTTCAACTTTAACAGTATTATTTATGATTGCATGGGGATAGTAAGGTGATAATTTGACTTCTACTCAAATAAAATAATTTCATCTATGTTCCCACAGGATAAATTTGACATGTATTTTGTTTACAAATCTTAATCAGCAATTGAGCTAATTTTGAAGATGAAGATTCCGAAACTCTACAGACCATTAAAAACAACTAAGATAGATAGAGAATAAAGGAGATTTTAAAGTCATAGAAGCTATTCCAAATAGACAAACATGGCATATCCAACAGTTTATTATTCACTGTTTCTTATTACACACATAAACCCACACAACATATCCCACAAAGGAGGGGAAAATTCAGCAAGCATGCATATCCATCCCACAAATAACCAACCAACCGTTACATTAGTAGGAAGACCAGTACCTCTGTGGACACCTCCATTGACATACAGATCAAGGTATTGGAAGACCAGTACCTCTGTGAACACCTCCATTGACATACAGATCAAGGTATGCTGGGTTCATATGCTGCCATGGACCAGACAGCACAACCAATGTGGGGTGGCACACAAGGGTACAGGAGATTTTAAAGTTGTAGAAACAATTTTAGGACCCGAAACACTGCATATTGAATTGTTTATTATCATGCTTGAAGCAAACTAGTTTTATGATCAATCCCACTCCCATAACACACTTTAACTTTTTAACCTGTCAGAGCATGAAGGAATTAGAAAACATAACATATATAAAAATCCAATATCTACGCCAACTGGGTGTTGGTTCACTGATGAGGTCAACCATGTGTTAAGTCACCACTAGGGTTCCAGTCTCACTATAGTCTGCCAACCTGCAAGGCAGAATTTTCAAAGGGATGAGGTTGGGTGGATGTCGCAAGTGATTTTGGCAGCATAGATGTCCCTCAGGTCTGCCACATTAGACAAGGTCCACTCATTGTGGTGCAGCCGCTTAAGGCATGCCTCTCAAAACACTTGCAAAATGGAAGACATACTAAATATTATAGAAAAAGTTGGTTTTCATATTTATCTTGTCAGTTATATGATCCATTTTCATTTGACAAGGACCTTAAAACTCTTTCCAAAGAAAAGAAGAAGAAGCAGACCATGCACCATGATTTTAACGCCCTCTTGCACACTGTAGCATCTTATGGCAATTCTGCCACCACCACCTCCACCCCAACCACTTCCTCCAGAAGCACTAATTGTTCCAGAACCCTTTCTGCACAAGGAAAGAAGAAAAAGAGACAAGCATTAACAAGATATGGATGTACTAGTCTGACAACAAGTCTAAATTTTTATTCCTACATTCAGATGTCTGCCAATTTAATTTTCGGCAAAAATGCTCAGGAAACAGCATAAAAGATAAAAGAGATAGAAAACTCATTCCCTGAAAGGATAAATCAAGAGCAATGGGACAAAACCATACACAACAATGATTCAGTGTCCTTGAATGGCATTAGACATCAAAAGAGAAATACTCGAAGAATGGTCATTTTTATGGACAGCAACTAAATTATAATCCAGATAAGACAGTCTTCAAGGATGGCTCTAAAAATAGATAACCAATGATACAAGTCCTGATTTGATTTCATCGAATTGAACTGCGAAACAGGTAACGATAATTTATAGGTCAGAGATTTGCACCACAAAATGACAAGACAAATTCATTGGCTTGGGTTCCTACCATTACCAAGCAATATGGTTAAATATTGAAGAAACTGCCTTTCCTGAGTTGTCAATCCTATATGCCATCATGTGTATTAATTTATCAGAGGCCTGAAGCTGTCAACAGTGCAATGAACCTGACAGGCCATTCAGTCTAAAAGGCGTAGGAAGAAGAGCATTGGATGTGAGCATACGGATAGTTATGAGTCCAATGAAATTTTTATGGTCAACAAAAATACAATAATCATTCTAAAGATAGAACAGGGGTAAAGAAGAGCTAAACTCCGTAAACATCAGTTTCAACATAATTTGTGTTTTCTCCGTCAAGAACCTACCCACAAAGTTGCAGATAGCCTCTCAACAAGAATGAAGTGAATTCCATGCACAAAGGACAAAAGATCCAGAATAGAGATTGCCCTTCACAATCTGAAAATGTAAATTGCAAGGAAGTTGTTCCATAAAATGAAAATGACAAGCCAAGCATGCAAGAAATTTAATAATAGTGAATTAATAATTATCCATGCCTACAGCCAGTATGCTAGGTGAGAATACAATTACACTTGATTGATAATAATCAAGGTTTACACCAATCGTGGGTTCAATCGGAAATGGTAGAAGAATTGGCGTGGGTGCAGCACTTGTCTGGAAATTAGGAATTGGGGAATTAGAACCCTAACCCTGATTTTTCTTTTTATAAATATATATTTGACAATCAAATTTCATATTGAAAAAAATAAATAAATTAAAGCATATCAAGTGTTTCACTTTCATATGCATACTGCCAACTTGCCAAGTGGGGAGTGAGAAAAAACCACCCAATTTGCTGACGATTTAATGACCACAACTGCTAGCAGATAGCATCATCAAATATTTAGGCTACAACATGAAAATAATAAGAGCCAAGATGGAGAATGGTGAAGAGAAATACAGTCAATTCCTCTAATTGCAAGAGACACGGTCACACAAAACTTACTATTTGTGGAAAAATGTGCTGTGTGAACACTTCTAATTCATATTACCAAACTATGATAATACATGAGTGACAATAGCTAAATACAAATAGAGACCCATTAACAAAAAGACACACTGCATGTGAACTTTAACCTTTCACATGAGAGTTACAGTTCTCTAGGAGACAGACTATACACTGAAGACAACTCATCATACAAAAGTACTAAAATACAATATTGATATAGCATCATGATCACAACTAATCTAGTGCTAACTCTAAAGTGCTCAATAGGCGCACCTGGGAGTAAATAGCTCAAATTTTGTCCAAATTAGCAGATAATTGTTATGTAAAATTGTGGGCTCACTATTCCTGGAGATGATAATGGTAAAAATTGTTCAAAACATGCAGCTAGATGGTAAATCTGCCACAATTCTGTCAGGATCTGGATCCATTTATACTGGAAACAGATCCTATTTTAGAGAATGAATCTGATCCAAAATACACAAAAATCCCAAGAATCCAATATGGATCCAAGATTCCGAGATTTCACAAAGAATCAGGTGCCTTGAGGAGAATCCAGTAACTATGATAATAATGAACTTGAGTCAGAAATAGACAGAATGGACTTGATTTAGAAGTAGACAGATGTTCTTTTGACAGTGACAAACAAAACAATAGGATATGCATGTGTGAACATATTGAGTTCTAAAGCTTGTGCAAATTTGATATGACTATATCTAATGTCCAAAATTAAAATGAAGAATTAAAAATAAAGCAGGAAAATGTAGCACACAATTCTCATAAATTTATTATTCATTTCCTACCAGTTTACTAAGAGGTTTAATTGAAAGTTTCTCAGAAAGATTTCCTCCCCCTTTACTTCTTCCATAGGAGTCTTCAATCCCAACATCATCATTGTTATAATCTTCCACAACCCTAATCTCCATATGACACTTTAAATTTCTTATCCAGCTCAGGTTAAGTCAGATCTGTAGATTTACTAACAAAATTAAAATGAAAAATTAAAAATAAAGCAGGAAAAAGTAGCACACAATTCTCAGAAATTTATTATTCATTTCCTACCAGTTTACTAAGAGGTTTCCAAACGTATTGAAAGTTTTTCAGAAAGATTTCCTCCCCCTTTACTTCTTCCACAGGAGTCTTCAATCCCAACATCATCATTGTTATAATCTTCCACAACCCTAATCTCCATATGACACTTTAAATTTCTTATCCAGCTCAGGTTAAGTAAGGTCTGTAGATTTACTAAGATACCTTTCCATCTTTCAAGAATTAATATTTTGTAGATTGTACTTAGTATTAGAGAATAGTTTCTGCCATCAAATTCTGTTATCGTATCTTATCATTTTATATTATCTTCTGTTATTTATTTAACTATTATTTTGACGATTATTATCATCATTGGTTAACTGGCTGAGCCGATTGCCGCCCTAAATCGAGCCTGAGATACTCGGCCCTGCGGCCGCCTGAGGGTTTCCGAGCGGTGCAGCCTCTGCATCCTCGATTATTTGGCAGGCTAGAACGATTGCCAGCAATCCCCTGCAGGCTGACTAGTGCGAATATGCCCGCTGCGATCTGGGGGAGCTCGATCCGGCCGAGCTGAGACTTCCCTCATGGAGTCTTCTTCGCCCTCCCCCACCGAAGCAGAGGCCTTCTCAAATCTGCTGAATTCATTGCCAAAAAAGAAAACTTCAGAGGTTTCGAAATTTGTGAAACGCCTGGATGATATCCCGAAGATCTCGCTCCCTCCTGAGAAACCGATCCAGGTTGCCCTTTCTTTGTCTGAGTGTGCCTTGGTGGGACAGTTCACCGGTCTCTGGCCCTCCCCCAGATCCACTGAAAGTTGGGTCGCAAGGAACTGGGTGCCTCTGATATCGGGCAAGGTCACTTCTTACTTTCTGGGGAAGGGTTTCTTCCTATTCGAATTTTCTGAAAAGGAAGATAAGGATTTGATATTCCGAAATGGGCCCTATTTCATGGGACCCCAAGGACTGTATCTCAATAAGTGGACGCCAGACTTTGATCCAGCAGTCGACGTGCCCACTGTCGTTCCTGTGTGGGTTAGATTACCTAATCTGCCAATGCATTATTGGAACTGGGAATCCCTCGAGCACATCGGGAATACCCTAGGTAAATTCATTGATCGAGCAAACAGCAAAGATCAATATGACTGTGCGAGAATTTGTGTTGAAGTTGATCTCGAGGTTGGTCTACCTGAGGCAATAAACATCAGAGTTGGCAGTTGGACGCATCTCCAAAAGCTGGATTATGAACAGTTACCATTCAAGTGCAGGAAGTGCTAGGTCTATGGTCATTTCGCCAGAGGATGTCCAGAAAACACTGAAACAGAGAAAGGCAAAGAGGACGGGTGGACACAGGTCAAAAGGACAAAAAGCAAAGCCCCAAAAACAGGAAATGTCAATGGGAAAGCTCTTCAAAAGGGTACTCAAAACCCACATAGGGAAGAGCAAGGAAACAAATTTATACAACTCAGTTCAGCATCAGAGGAAGTCCATGAACTGGAGACACAAAAGAAAGAATCGGCCCAAAAAGAGCCCCCCTAGGAACCAAAGCAAACAGACAGAATGGAAGATACACCCCCAGAAGAGAACAAGGAAGTACAAGGCTCAGAGGATTCAAAAGAAGGCGGCGAAATAGGAGAATCACAAACCTCGGCCAGAAGATCTTTGAGGGGCCAAAAATCAGCCCGTGAGAAAAGAGAGCAGGAGACATATAAAGACAAACTGCAAGGAAGCCAACCCACTCTCGAGAAACTCCTGGCTAAGACTCCGAAGATGAATATAAATCCACCCCAGAGCTCTAAAGGAGCTCTCCATTCCAAAAATAAGTAATGAAAATCGTCTCCTGGAACTGTAGAGGTTTGGGGAGCAAAATCAAGGAAGAAGTTGTCAAAAGTTTGATAAGATCTGAATATCCCGACATACTCCTCATCCAGGAGACTAAAATGGAGGACAAGGCCTTCCTCCATATCGGCAAAAATCTGTGGAAAAGAAGTGAAGGGCAAGCAGTCTTAGCCAGGGGTGCCTCAGGAGGCCTGGGTACCCTTTGGAATCCAAGCAAGTTCACAAGGGTGAAAGAGATCGCCAACACCCACTGGCTATTCTCAAAACTAAAGCACGTTGATTCAGATGAGACTCTTTGTCTCTTTAATGTGTATATCCCAGTCAGTGCAGGAGAAAAAAAGAATTGCTGGGATTCTATCAGAGAGCTGGCAGACTCTGAAGATCTAGCAAATATTATCATCGCTGGAGATCTTAACCTCACACTATCTATGGCTGAAAAACGCGGAGGGGGCATAGTAAGGGATCCAGCGCGAGAATGGGTTGAAGATCTTGGGACATGATCGACATCAAACCTTCGTCGGGCAAATATACCTGGTCCAATAAAAGGCTCGGTCCAGGCCACATCGCTGCAAGGTTAGATAGATTTCTTATTCAAAGCTCATTTCTTCTTCTTGGTCTAGATTCTAGAATGTATATCCTTCCTTGTAGTGTCTCTGATCATAGGCCCATTAAGCTAGAACTCTTGGCTTACTGGGATAAAGGCCCCTGTCCTTTTAAATTCAATCCTCTCTGAATCAAGGAGCAATCCTTCATGCAGTTAGTAAAGGATATGTGGAAGCAACCAGTTAATGGCTCTGCGTTCTTTGTGTGGGAGGAAAAACTCAGGAGAGTGAAAGCGACTTTAAAAGTTTGGGCAAAATCTCTCCCAAATCCTATAGTGGAAAGAAAGAAGTTACAAGAGCAGCTAGAGACCCATCAGCTTAACACAGAAAATGATAAGATCATAAAAGAAATTCTCGAAAAAAAAGCAGACCTCCAACAAAAGCTGCTTAAAGCAAGCTTGGCCGAGGAAGAATACTGGAGGATCAAATCTCGCAGGCTCTGGCTTAATGCAGGCGATAGGAATTCATCCTTCTGCCATAAACAAGCCCAAGCTCGAAAAAACTCCAACACCATCATCGAAATCAGGGAAGAGAACACTATTCATAGAGACGCTCAAAGCATAAAAAATGTGGCCTTCCAGCATTTTAAAAAGCTGTATAGTGAAAAAGAGGGACAGGATCAAATTCCATTGACTGTAAATGAGGTTCCCACACGGATATCTAACAGAAAGAATCAGTTCTTGGAAGCAGAAGTCACAAATAATGAAATCAAATCCGTCCTCTTCTCTATGGAGCCGGACAAGGCTCCGGGCCCTAATGGCTTTACTGCCAGATTCTTACAGTACTGTTGGCAGATTGTCGAAAAAGATTTGTGCAAGATGGTCCGGAATTCTCAAACCTGTCAGAAAATAGGGGGAAGCACTAACTCGGCTTTCTTGGCTCTTATCCCCAAGGAAAGAGGTGCAAACTCCTTCTCCAGATTCCGCCCTATTTCCCTTTGCAATATAGGCTATAAGCTGATAACAAAAGTGATTGCGAACAGGGTGAAAACAATTCTCCCGGACATTATCCCAAAGAACCAGGGGGCTTCATTCAGGGAAGACAGATAGCAGACAACTATATTCTGGTTCAAGAAGCAATCCACTCAAGTTTGGCCCAGAAAGAGAGGAATGGTTGTCAAACTAGATTTTGAAAGTGCCTTTGACAGGGTTAGACATAGATTCTTGCTGGAGGTCCTTCACAAATTCGGGTTTGGGCATAAGTTCATCAATTGGATCAAGGCTTGCATTAGCGAGCCATGGATTGCCCCACTGGTGAACGGGAGAGCCACAAACTTTTTCAAAGCCTCAAGAGGGCTGAGGCAAGGGTGTCCCCTCTCTCCCTTACTCTTTGTCCTCCAAGCCTCAGTATTAAGCTTCCTCTTGAACAGAAAACAGTCAGAGCAAAAAATAATGGGAATAAACATTGCAAGAGGAGTAAAAAGCATAAATCATGCGTTGTTTGCAGATGACTCTCTGTTGCTGGATGCCGCTTCAATGGTCTTGGCTAACCGATTCAAAGAGGTAGTGGATGACTACTGTGCATACTCAGGAAGCAAGCTTAACAAAGGCAAATGCCATGTTTACTGTTGGAATACTTCTACCAGATTGATCCAAGCCATTTCTAATTGTCTTGGTTTTGCAGCCACCTCTACTTGGACTTCTTTCAAATATCTGGGGCTCCCTGTATTTCAAAAAGGGCTCTCAGCAGAGAATGGATGCCGCTGTTGGAAAAATTCAAGCTCAAAATTCAGTCCTAGGGATATAATTGGCTCAACCTAGCAGGTAAGACGGTATTGATAAAGTCAGTATTGAACAGTCTGCCCATCTTTCAGGCAACAGTTATGATGGCACCCATGGGCATAATGAGGAAGATGGAGGATTATATAAAAAAAAAAAAATTGGAAAGGTAGCAAAGGCAACGAGAAGAAAATTCCCTTACTAAGCTGGAAAACGATCTCTCTGCCTAGAATAGAAGGCGGCTTAAACTTTAAAAATCTCAGCAATCAAAATACAGCAATGGGTGCTAAATTGGTTTAGAGGATCATCGCTCCAAATCCTGGATGGGCACAACAGGCTCTGTGGAAGAAATATTACGGAGGCAGAGAACGTGTTGTCTGAGTAATTCAAAAGGAATAACAGGTTCGATGATCCATAAACTATGTGAAAATTCCGCAACTCTTATCAAACATCACGCTCATCGGATCCCAGGGAACAGACAGTGCATTCACATTTGGGATGATAGTATTATGGGTAGTGAACCGTTGGCAGAAGACTGTTCCTTAGCCGCTCTGAGAGAATGGATGAACGCAGAAAGCATTAAAACTCTGTGGGATCTGTCCCTCTGGGATAATGACGATTGGTGGCGGTGGAAGCAATTAAAGGTGCCTTCAAATCTTATTCATGATTATGTTGTCTTCCTTTCCCACCTGAAAGGCAAAGCCCCACTGAACAGAAGAAAAATAGATAGCAGAGGATGGGGATCGATTCCTGGCAAATATACTGTCTCGAAGGGTTATTTCCAGCTCTCCCGAATTCCTAACGCACTGTCTGATCCGAGGCCATGGCAGGGGATCTGGTCCTCAGTTACGCTGCCCAAAGTTGACACCTTCTGTTGGCTTCTATGTCACCACAGAATCCTGACAGAAGACAGGCTCAAGAAAAGAGGATACTCAGGGCCATCTCGCTGCTCACTGTGCGAGAATCAAGAGGAAAATGCGTCTCACATGATGTTGTCCTGCAAATTCGCTGCAGATTTGTGGAAGGAGGCTTTAGACCCATGGAGCATGAATTTTGGCCCATTCAATCACTGCTCAAAGCTATTCTCTAATTGGAAGCGAATGTACCCAGGTGGCGCTGCTAAGAACTCCCAAATCAGAGATGCATGGCTCGCCCTGCCCAAGTTAATCTGCTGGCATATCTGGTTGGAAAGAAACCAAAGGATTTTCAAGAACAAGAAGAGCGTTCCTAATTTAATATGGGTCAAAATTAAAAGTCATCTCAAAGATTGTATGGGAGATCAGTTAAGCATGAAGGACCTCACTGAACAAGAAAAAGTCTGGGGTGCCTCCCTGGACGTTCACTTCTCAGATAATGTAAAGACCCCCTCTCCCCCCTTAAAGCCTTGGCAAATCCGCCTAAATGACATAGATTTTGTCGAATTCTGCAGCAAAAAGGCGAGGAAAGCTCTCTTTTTTGATGGTGCAGCTAAAGGCAATCCTGGCAATTCTGGAGTTGGTGGTGTTATTAAAAGTGCAGAGGGTATAACGGAAGCTAGATATGCTTGGGGAGTGGGCATTAACACCAGTATTCAAGCTGAAGCTCTAGCTCTCCTCCAAGGACTCAAGGTGCTCAAGAATTTGGGAATCAGAGAGGCAGTAGTTTTTGGGGATTCTCATATTATTATAAACGCCATGGTGGACAACTCCTCTCCCTCAGACTTAAGACTATCTAGATTGCTGAGCAGAATCAACTCCCTTACTTCCTCCTTTCAGAAGCTGGAATTTCTTCACATAAAGAGGGAAAACAACAAAGAAGCAGACGCTGAAGCCAATAAAGCAGTTTTCCTCCCTCTCGGAAATTATATAAGAGACGGAGAAGAAGGCTGGGACCCCATCCCCTAGCAGCCAGATAAGAATGTATTACTGTTTTCTTCTAAAGCAGTTTGTTTGTATCTTTAAATTAGGACAGATAGAGAATTCTGCAAGAAGAACAGAATGTAAAACCAGCAAGATCCTTAAGAGGATAGATATTTGGATTCTGGATGAGGCAAAATCTGAGCCCCTCCTCCCATTTTGTAATCTGAATTGAGGCATTTCAGCCAAGAAGGAATATATCAGTCTAACCGTTTCCTTAAAAAAAAAAAACTATTATTTTGACCCTAGAGCTAGGCATAAATGTGACAAACAGAGTTCATTCACCCACAAATATATCCAGAATATATATACATTTGAATGTACAAATGATATGATTGAATACTCTTGCTTCAGCAAAAAGATATGATTGAATACAATGAGGACATCATATATATAGCTAGGCAGGAGTGCCCTCTCATAAGCAGTCATATTTTTTGGGGCATGCCCTTTCATAATTAATTATACTTGTTAATTATTAGTCATCATTATTATTTATATTATTTATATAAGTATGTACAAATATTCAAATATATATACGTTTGAATGTACAATTTGATATGATTGAATACAATGAAGCCCTCGTATATATAGCTAGGCAGGAGTGCCCTCTCATAAGCAGCCATATTTTTTGGGGCATGCCATTTCATAATTAATTATACTTGTTAATTATTATTCATCATTATTATTTATATTATTTTATATATAGCTATGTTCATAACATTTCAATCCCCTTTTAAAATGCTTTGTCCTCAAAGCATATCAATAAAAAGGCTTGATATCTTTTTCTTTGTCTTGTAATGTTGTCACAACTTTCCCAATTCTTGGAGCTGTCATCTTCAATGATGCAAGATGATATGAACTTCTAATTGTGGTATGGAATTGTCAGATTGTGAAATGATCTAACCATCCCAATTCAATCTTCTATGGAACCTTGCGCTTACTCGAAACCAATGAAACAAGAATCGTCGATTTTGGTGATTAATCGCGAGTCATAATCGGGTCGGCGGTGAAAAGATCCGATTTGAAACTCTGCGAGTCAACTCACGTTGACCGAGTTTGACTCGTGGTCAACGCGAGTTTGACTCACGAGTCTGGCGATTTAGCCGATTATCGCCAGTTTCCCAAGTCCCGCCAGATTTCAGTTCCGCGTCCCGCCATTCTGTTTAGGTTTACAGGGTTCAGAACTTCGGGTTGTTTATTATTAATACATCTATGCGCAGACTCGCACAGCCATTCCAGTTCCACAGCCGTAGACAACCAGTTCGACACGCAGCCATTCCACTACGCCGCAGAGCCGTCGATGCCGCAGACTCCAGCGCTTCCACAAGGCAGTGGATATACAGTAGCTCGAATCATTGTGACATTGTTTCATTGGGTCGGTTTCACTGTCACATTTTACAGTGGATCATATTTATCATTTCTGTGGTACGTAAATACTACACAGGCTCGTTCACTCCTCACTATGTCTCACTGTCACATCTGTGTGACTCGCCTTCCATATATATTTTTAGGTTCGCATACCCTATGTTATGATTCGCATACTTTAAATTTTATGCTATGACTCAGATCTATGTTATGGCTTGCTTTGGATCCGCAGCCCGCTACATACTCCGTGACTCAAATCTCCTTCAGTGTGGGTTGATTAACTACAGCACACATTCAATATTTGTGATGACAAAGTTAATATCTCTGTATTAGAAGAAGACTATCTCAGTAATGCAAGACACTATCTCAGTAACATGAAGTTTCCAATCTCTGCAAAATGACTTTAGTGATTTGAGTAGTCTCCTATGATCTATCTTGGTGATGCTATGACACATGATAATGATCTAGCTCGCTTATACATAAAGGCAGCGACCTTGTTCGTATGATAGTGGTGATAGTATCACCGTGATACATTAGCAATATCGAAGATTATTCGGTAAAGTGAAGGGACACCTTCGGTACTTACAGTTGTCCTTAAGGATTTCTCATAGTCCCATGACTGACTAACTCATTCCCAGCAAGATAATAACTTAAGATCCATATCAACAAATGTTAGTGCTTAGCAATTTGCTTCAACAGTCTGTCTTTAGCAACATCTTCAAGTGATCAATGCTATTTGTTTCACATCTAACAATAGAGCAAAGCATACTAGATTTAGTACCTTCAGCACTTTATATATGTACAGGCTTATTGAAATCAGCCCAGGTCATACTTGAATTCATCATTACAACTATCCTTCATATAATGCATAGATATAGTCTTTTGGTTGAGGCAAATCATTAGCTTCAAAGAACATTATGACGCAAGACTCTAGACCCATATTTCGTTCTTCCTGACATAGCTCCTTCTTATGATGATAAGAGATCAAATACTCCAAAGGAGTTAAAGAGTGGCATCAAAACTTTAGATTAACTTTCAGATATCTATCATCGTAGAGTTGTCATTTTCTTTTGTCATATCAAGACGACTTTTATGTCGCATAGTAACAATATTTCCTTGAGAACTATACATCAACAACTTAGATGGACAAGCGAACTTCATCATACCTGATCTTCTAGAGATTTGATACAATATTTATGAGTCTTGCAAACTTTAAGATAAAGAGAGTCTAGATAAGTGACAATGATGAATGACATGGCAGAAGATTTGAGGGATGTGACAAATTATGAAAAGAATAAAATGACAAATTTAGGTGAAGATCTGAAAAACCATTACTCAGCGAGGAGAAGCTTGTGGTAGAGACAGAAAAATCTGGTAACAAAGTTAATTTTAAATTTTAGCCTTTCAACAAGCATCTTCAAGAATGCAACTTCAAAGACAGAATGCAGAGTATGGGCAATGAAGAAAAATGCAATTTTGGTCACAATGGGGCAAGAGAAATTCATTAGCTGGAGAAAATTAGAAACTGAAATACTAAAAGTCTAAAACAAGGAAAGTGCTGCAGGTTGCAGCTATAGCAATGCAGTTTCTAGAGCTAATTCTCTTCCTAACAGCAAAGAGAAAGAAAATTCTTCTGTCTTGCATCTGACATCAGAGGTGGCTTGAAAGTTTGCATTTGAAAACTAGTCTCTACCCATAGCCTGTCTTTAGAATTGTCCCTGTTTTCATAACAGTGATCCTCACAGAGTCACACCTATGATCCTATGATCTATCTATCTCCTAGACTCCTAGTACCTTAGAATACTACTCCATAACAGTGATCCTCATTCCTCACTCTCCTTTTGCATAATCTCTAAGTCTAATATTTATGACATATGTTTAGTTGACAGTTGTTTATTGACATTTGTCTTCATTTAACTTTTTAAATTTCTAGCATATTTTATATTTTTGGATCATTTTTAAAATTGCTTTTTTGTTGTCTTTCACAGGAGCCACATATTAAATAGAAGCCACGACTCCAAATCTTAACAAAAGCCACAAATTAAACACAAGTTCAAAGCAACAACAATGTCGAGAGAGAAGGACTTTGCTTGGGCTTATTGTGACAAGATTCCCGGAAACCCCAAGCTCCTTTGTAAATTTTGCAAGAAGGAATGTAGTGGAGGCATTTATAGATTCAAATTCCACCTTGCACAAATACCTTGCCATGATATAGGTCTTTGCAGCGACGTTGACGATAATGTCAAATACCAAGCAGCGTTGGCCCTTGAGATGTTAGATCAGCATAATGCCAAGAAAGCAAAGCAAAATACTGAAATAGGAACTCTTGGAGTTGATAGTTTTTCTACCACTAGCCCCATGTCACCTCACTCTGTTGAATCCTCAATGTCGTTCCCACGTTTTCCACACATGCCTCCAAGGCCAAGTCAAACTCAAAGCCATACGAGTCCTTCGACTCCTTCCTTCAACACTGGAGGTGGAAACATAAACACCTTTTTGCTCCCCGCACAAAACCCGGTTCCCAACCTACCTTGGATGCCACTGGTTGGCAAAAAAATATCCATAGTCAAGCAAGGAAGGCCATTGGTAACTTTTGGTACTATTCTGACATACCTTTCCACTATGCCAGAAGTCCTTATTGGCAAGCTATGATTGATGCAATTGCTATTGCAGGTCCAGGGTTCAAAGCCCCTACATTAGAGAGCCTTAGGACAGATATGTTGTTAGAGAGTGTTGAAGATGTCATGCTTGTGCTAGCTGAGTTTCGTTCATCATGGGTAGAAACAGGGTGCACCATCATGAGTGATGGATGGACAGATCAGAGGAATAG